>PVJD01009217.1:0-65122 GCA_004026545.1 Mormoops blainvillei | reverse complement strand
AAAAAAAAAATAGAGTAAAGGGGTTTTTAAGGTAGAAACCCCAAGAACAAAGATACTGGATTAAGAGGCAACAGAACAAAATGTTGAAAGCCAGAAAGGAAATAGAAGAGTGATAAATGTCAGGGAAGACATAAAAACACTGAATTCTTATTCAGAGTTAGGGAAGCCAAAAAGCAACCTACTTAACACTGCGGGACCCTCAAAATGGTCAGCATTTCATAGTACAAGTTTCCTTTCAGAGTGAGCTGAAGGTGGAACCAGATATGGGAGGAGTGATTTAAAACTGGGCTAAGGAAAAAGAAGGTGTCTAGATCTCCTCCGTCGCTCTGCGCAGCTGAGCCTCTGCCCTCCCTAATCTTGCAGGAGAACTATTGCGAACATATGTTCATGATACAGTCTTGCCCATAAGCTAGGCTTCGGACCCTGCTCAGATCATCTGACCCAGGCCTTAAGAACCAAAAGTATCTAGCCGCCTGTACCACCGCCAGCCCTACAGGTGATGCTAGAGCCGAGAAATAACAGGGAGCCAAGACAGGTGACTACGAGATTCACTCGGATTTTATTAATGCAGGTTCAAGCACCTTTTATTAATGCAGATTTAACCCAAATCCGTAGCAACCTAATAACAATACTAATCACTCAGAAACAATGAGTAATAATACCACATGAAAGAATTAGGGGATAACAAACCTGAGTCTCAGAGTCGCAGTCTGCCGGTCTGGGGGACAGCACGGTGAGCAAGGGAATTGTCAGAATCCTGCAAGGAAGGATCTCTGTAGTCAGGTGGACAGCAGGGCAAATGAAGTCCTCAGCCCAGCAGGCGGCCGATGCCAAGGGAGATCAGCGTGGCGGGGAGCAACGCTCGTGTGGGAGCTCAGCTGTCTCGGCAGTGGCCTGAAGCCTGTCTCAGTTACGCCTCTGAGAGTGGTGTGTTCCATCCTTCTGGGTCTCTTCATAATTGTCTTAGCATCCCTGAAGGCAAGGGGGGAATTTCATCGGGAGCCTATCTATGGGTGGTCCCGCTCTGCAGACACAGCTGTTCTGATCACGTGTGCAAATATCTTGTGTGTGTCTTCTTGCCACATGTGTCTAACGTGACTTAGGTAGTCTTCCTCTTGAACCAAAGTGTCATGGCTGAACGGCAGCCATCTTGGTCAATGTGAGTGGCTCCATTTTCTTTTCTATACTTTATGTTATCTTGACCAGGCCACTGCCATTTTATAGGTACTGTTCTCCACAAGAACTAAAGATTTATTTACTTACTTACTTACTTACTTATTAATTTTTTATTTATTTTTGGGCAAAAGAGCTAACTGGGAATTCCAGTTATATCAGACTGAAATTACGAAGATTAAGACAGTGTACAACCCTGCAGGCTGAGGCTCCGGCCATTGTCAGATCTGTGGGTATGGTCAGCCAGACTTACACAGGGAGCATGAAGTTGAAAGAGTCTTCTTTTCTGAAGTCTGAAAGGAAAGACCTAGAGAAATTGAGCTCAAGTGTAACCTGACAAAGCAGCCCAGTCTGATGACCCTAAAGTGAAGATCCAGAGGATAAGTCTTGGCTAGGAGTTCAGACTTAGCACTGAAATTTTGTTTTTAACTCAGATTCTTAAATCTCAGTCAACTACAAAGGGATTTAAGAAAACCCTCTAGGAAACACCAATTCAAAAGAACCTCTGTACCCCAATGTTCACAGCAGCACAATTTACAATGGCCAAATGTTGCAAGCAACTTAGGTACCCATCAGTAAATGAGTGGACCAAAAAACTGTGGTACATTTACACAGTGGAATACTACACAACAGAAAGGAAGAAGGAGCTTCTACAATTCTCAACAGCATGGATGGATCTGGAGAGCATTATGCTAAGTGAAATAAGCCAGGTGATGAAAGACAGATGCCATATGATTTCACCTATAAGTGGAACCTAATCAACAGAACAAACAAGTAAGTTAAATGTAACCAGAGACATTGAAGTGAAGAACAAACTGACATTGAACAGAAGAGATAGGGAGGGAAGATGGGGTAAACAGGGGAAGGGTGGTCATGGAACATATATGGGGGACTCATGGATGGGGTCAAGAGGTGGTGGGGTCGTGGGGAGGGGGTAGTGGTGGGGGGAAATGGACAAAACTGTACTTGAACAACAATTTAAAAATTAAAAAAAACAAAGAAAAAGAAAAGCAGTCTAAAGGGAAAGCTGGAGATCAGGGCAAATAGAAAAGGACAACATGTGACAGAAACTTGGAGGAGAACTTCACAACTATTGTTAATATCTTCAGGTAGGTAAGAAAAGATATTACAGCTACAAAACAAGAAAAGGATGTTATCAAACAGGAAGCTTGAGAAAAAAATAAAAGCTTTTAGAAATTAGAAGCAAGAGAGCAGAAATATGTGTGTGGGGGGGTAAGAAAACAGTTGGAAAGATCAAAGATAAAGCCACAAGAATCTCCCAGAAAATAGAGGAAAAGGACAAAACATGTAAAATAGGTGTAAAAAATAGGAAAATTAGAGGAACATTCCAAATAACAAAAAGACCCAAGAAAACAGAAAATAGAAGGAGGTAGTCATTAAATACATAATTGCACCATGTTTTCCAGAACTGAAGTACATGTGATTCCAGCATAAATACACTACCAAGAGCTTAGCACAGTGTATGAAAATAGACCCACACCAAGGCATATCTCTATGAAAATTCAAAACAGCAGAGCAAAGAGAAAAGCTTGGAGAGAAAAAAAATTGGTTCAAATAACTACTTTGGAAGGATAGAAAGACAGGAAGTGGGTGTCTGAAAAATCAGGACATAGCACTACATGAGTAACATGTTATTTAGAGAAGGTAAACAAAACAAATCTGAAGTTAAAAGGATGAACATATTTTTTATTTTTCCCCAAGAAGCAAAACAGTAGAAAGAGAACTAGAAGATTACTATTTTTTTAAGAAGGCTTGTAGGAAATCTGCTACTTTAAACTGTGCCCATGTGTAATTTTGATGAAATTAAAAAATAAATTAGAAAAAAAAAAGAGAGACAATCCTCTCACATATATACTGCATATTCTTTTGTTAAAATACCACTTTTAACATTTTGTCCCCTATTTTCCAGCTTTCAATAACTCCCACTTAGAATCATTTTGCTAACATTTAAAGTCACTGAAAATGTGATTTTATAGTTCCTTTTCTTTTTTCTGCATCATATGTTCTAGTAAAATTGGTCTTATTAACTCTTAAATGTAAGAAGGTACATATCTTTCATTATTCTCTCATCACAACATGAATAGCCTTCTCATTTTTCTCTTTGCTACTGACATTCAAAACATATTATTAGCTCTCTTCTTTGAATTCCTCTGAATTTATAATTTAATGTGATTTATTATATCACTCTCTAATTCTCACATGTATTAGTTCTGCTCATTACTGCCAAGTGAATATAGACTCCCTCTGCATCCAAACAGGATTCAAAACTACACAAATTATAAATGCCAAAGCATTGTTGATGAATCAAGAATAAATGCATGAATACATATATGTATGCAAGAAGCTGATAAACAGAAAGTAAATGTTTGCCTTAAACCTGAATCTAAAAAACACGATACACCTTTTCACCTTTAAAGAAAGAATATGCTACCCCTAAATTGCTTTTGAACATTCCAGAGTCTTTTCTTTAGATGGATAAGACATTCCTAAGGATTTGTAAACTAATTTTAGGGACCATATAGGCTTAGAGATTGAGGAGTCATCATCCAATTGAAACTTCCGAAAGTATCTTAGTCCATAATAACGAGCCACAAAAATCTTAAGAATCGTATGTCCATGGGTGATTTTCATAATATTTTCTAATTTTTTTCCTAGAATAAAATTTGCAATTGAGAAATAATTTTAAATGCCATAGCAAGTCATTTTCAAGCTGAGAAAGAAAAATAGAAATATCCACTATTACAAGTAAACCAAGAGACTGACAATACCCAGTCATTAGAGTACACACAAAAGTGTCTTCTGAAGGGGCCACTCGCCAGTGTGAATAGTTCGCTTAGGCTTGGTGACATGCCGGTATCTTTTTCTTTATTATTCTCTTCCTTAGCCAAACCACAAATATCCAAGCTCAATTACATTTGTAGTCTTTGCCAATGATCATACTCCTCCGCCCACAACACACATACAAAGAAGCTAAAATGTCACCCTTTCCTATGCTCTGAAATTATATAGAACCCTCATCTGTATTTTCCATCATCTCTAATTTGCTTTATTTTAGTATGAGGGTAAAAATTAGGCCCTTGAGTCACCAAAATTGACAGGAACTAGGATCAATGAATATGAAGGAAGCACAAAACTAATTAAAGCAGATTGGTAAGACTGTAGCGAGATGAAGAAAACACATCCCAGCCACACACCTTTGGGCCCGGAAAGCTGTGTCTAGTGCAAATGCGGTGCATCTCAGCAACCTGGCCCCACGTCAGCGCTGCATTGCTGGGGGGTCCCGTGTGAAAGTCATGTAAACCCGAGCCTCCAATTCTTTAGTGCAAATGCAAATTTGATTATTTGAGAAATAATAACTACCATCTATGCTGTCTACTTTTATTCATTAAGAACCTTTCTAAGTGATGCATATCTTGTCTAATTCTTACAATAAACCTGAGAGATTATGTCACTTTGCAAATGAGGAAAATAAAGCTTGGAAAATTCAGCCATTTCCCCAAATTTACACTGGTATTGAGTGGAAGAGTCAGAAATTCTGCTCAGTTCGCTTTAACCCCACTCTTTGTTAAAAGTATAGATAGAAAAAGGTGTTTTAAAGACTTTTAACACAATATCATACTTTATTCTCAAAACCATGCAACAACCTTCAAATGAGGTGAGAAGAATTTTCACATCCATTTTACTAATAAAGAGATCGTGATTTGCCCCAAGGCAATCGTTAACTAAGATGATAGCCTACATTGTTTAACTTCTAGTTAAAAACCATTGTTTCCAAAATGCTCACCACTAGAACTTGGAGGTTACTTAAATCAGCATTTTCATGACAAATGGGTAAGAAACTAAAGACTTCAGAGTAGAAAGCACTCCTTAAGGTCACACAAAGCCAGTACTGGCCTGAAACCCAGCCAGCATCCCAACATTCCAGTGTTTTCTTCCCTCCTGCTGTCAATGGTAGGGAGGCAATGGTAACGTCTCCCACTGTCCCCGCCACCCCACACTCATTCCTACTCACCTGATAGTGCCAACATGCAGGGTCTTTTGAATAATAGGGAAATACTTCTCTTTTCAAGCTCAGAGGAGGGAATAGCATGACCATTTCTCCTTTTCATTTTGCACTGTGCGCCACACAACAGAGAACCTGACAGAGACTGACGGTGGCAGTGCTACTGCGAGGACACGGATCTGCTAAGGGCAAGATCAGAAAAAGCCCAAGATATAAATATTCGGGATTCCCTGCTTCTAAATAGTACTTTTAACATGCCACTGAGGAGAGATTCACCTCTTCTCCCAGTCACTGGTCCTTCCCATGTGTCCCCGATGCTATTACCATAGTTTATCTTTCCTTCTAAATTTCCAAAGCAAAAAATACGTGCAGTATTTAACCTTTTAGCTGAGCCAATTAGAATAACATAGAATAGAGGTTAGGGAAGGAGAAAAGAAGGTGGATCTGTTGTTCGTGGTAACAACAAAACCACCTCCTGCTCTCAGTGAGTATCACTCTATCTATAGCCACAGTCAATCTAAGGATCCTGGTCTTAGCTACTGGGACACAGTAAGCCCCGGGGTGAAACTGAGCTGTCCCAAGAGCCAAACAGCTCAATGAGTGAACGTAACATGGAAAAAAAAAATGCTTAAATTAGCCCTAACCTCCAGGCCCAGCGCACCAGGGTGTCTATTCAATCCAAGAGCTCACATAACCTTAGACCTGGAAGAACTTTTATATAATGGCTCCAGTCTCCATGTTACCCATACAGGGAAACTGAGGCTGACAGAGGTTAAGTGCTTGGCATAAGAATCACACAGAAAATGTTAAAGTCAGAAAAAAACCCAGGTTTCAACATCCCACTAGAATTAATTTGTCATTTTAAAGATAACTTGAGAATAGTTAGGATCGATTGCTTTTCTTTCTGGAAAAAATATATGCATATTTATGCACCAATATATATTTCCTCCTTGTGTTTTTTTTTTTTTCTGCTATTCTGCAGTTTCACCAAGGTCTTCATACTTACCTTGGGATCCTGCATGCTTCTTTTTCGGTATCCCATTTTCTCTGTTTTCTCCTTCTGAATATTTCATACATTTTAAAAACTGTACTCAATGTCTCTTAATCTCCCCATTTAATCATTCATTTAATCACTGGTTGCATTCCACATACTTTCTTAGATTTCTTTTGCAGTTTATTAGCTCTCCCTTTAGGTGTGTCTTAAAAACCATCTATTGAGATTCTAATTTCAATGGCTATATGTTAAATTACAGAAAGTTGCATTTGACTCTTTTTAAAATCTGCCTGATTTTTTTTAATAGTATCCTTTTTAAAAAAAAATCAAGATCTTTGTTCCTTTTAAATTATTTTCAACACAAATTTTATAGTTGTTCCAGATTGTTCTCTTGTCACAAGGGTTCTTTTCCAATTGTTCTCAGAACTCTAATCTTCCTGTATGAACTGTTTTCAAGCTCTCCCTCATGATTTTTTTGGTTTCCCCAATCCAAGTAGTATATGTATAAGTACACTTGAGAGAGTCTGTAAGATTTTTTTCATTAAATGGTTTATGCATACACCTTTTCACATTAAAAATGACATCACAAAACTCATTAAATGATTTTTAAAAAATCGTTTCCCACTATGCTTTACTAAAGTTGACACTAAGAAACAAAAATATATACTATTTATATTATTTGTTTATTGTGTTTATGATTAATGGTTTCTGTACAAATTGTTTGCTAAAAAGATGTACAGTGGTTAATCAAAAATGAAAGAATTATAATCCTCTTTATCATACTGTTAACTAGTTTTGTGAAGTATTGAACTAGATGCTCTCTGAGGTCCCTCAAAACGATAACATTCTATGAGACTAGGAATTATTCATTTTTATGGTATATTCAAATTGTCCAATGTCTCAGAGCAATTACTAATTGAAAGGGGGAATAATGAAATAGTGACCTGTTCATTCTATATCTCTTTGAGCTGCTCAAAATGGTCCAGAAAATCTTACATTAATTTTAGATGGAAAAAATATAATGAAGGGCTTACTCCAGCAGCCAATCAGCATTAGCATTACAATCAGTTTAGCAAAGTGGTGGACAGTATTGTAATTCTGTTATTATTTCACAAAGTTAAAGTAAAGCTACATGAGATAATCACTTTTAAAGCTATACATTGTCCTCTTTCTTATTCTCTCCCCAATACTAGTTGATCAATAAATATATAACACATAAGCAAATGCTGCATATACCTTACCACTTTTATTTATTTTTTAATTATTATTTTATTCTCACCTGAGGACATTTCTTCATTGATTTTTAGAGAGAGAGGAAGGGAGAAAAGAAGGGGGAGGGAGGAACACTGGCTCAAAAGATGAGCATCAGTTGACTGTCTCCGATATGCAAGAGGGCCAGGGATATAACCCGCGGCCCAGGCAAGTGTCCCAGCCAGGAATTGAACCTGGAGCGTTCTGGTCATGGAGCAGTGCTCCAACCAACTTAGCCACACTGGCCAGGGTTACCCCACCACTTCTAATGTAAAGTTCTTCGTTTTGAAATATACAAAACATGTGAAACTTATAATTGACTTTTATCTACATTTTTATTTAATCAAAAAATTAAAATATTAACAATGACAATGACATATAATGCCGCTTACCATCATGCCAATCACTCCATTATCTGCATTATTTTTGTATATTTAATAATGAACAATGTTAATCTACAGTTGACCCTTGAACAACACAGGTTTGAATTGTGCTGGTCTGCTTACACATATTTCTTTTTCAATAAATGTACAGTCAGCCCTCTATATTCCTGGATTTTGCATCCACAGAGTCAAGCTACCACCCATCAAAAACAGTATTTTCTATCCACAGGTGGGAATCCGCAGATGAGGGACATTGACTGTATGCATTAGTCTAGGCCATTTTCTATAAGGGACGTGAGCACTTAGGACCTTGGTGCCCATGGCGGTCCTGGAACAACCTCCTGCAGATACTGATGGATGGCCGTAGTGAAGTTTTGGGGGAGTCAAAGGCTATATGCAGATTTTCAACTGAGGGGATGGATGATGGTGCTTCTAACTCCCACATTACTCAAGAGTCAACTGTACTTTCATTTCTCAGCCTGGTACACATCCCTTCCAAGGACAGTCCTTTCTAGCACAAACGGCAATTTTAATGTTAATTGGATTTCCTGTTTCCTGCCCCAAACAACCAACTTGCAAAAACATGGCAGCTTGTTGTGAGCAGTTTAAGAGTCCTTTTCTTGAGCAATGTAGGAATTCAGAATCCTCTACAGTGCTAACCTGGAAATAGGCTAAGTGTGTCCTACATACCTGAAACTTCCTTCATTATGTAGTATGAATGCATCAGCCAGAAGTTTACTCAAATATTTTAACAACATTTTTGGCCTAGATCACCTCTCTTAAAAATATATGTTATTGAAATCCTACTACTCCCCACCACAATTCCCCCAAATAATACCACGTTAATGCTAAAATTCTGTACTATGTCTTAAACTAACATACTTCATAAATGTATGATCGATTTTTTTCCTTATATTTTATTAAATGATACTCAACTTTGCCATTTACTGCTTTGGTGGCATCCAGAGACCTTGTTGCTAAGAAGCATGAACTTCACAGTGTCGGGCAGATCCTTACCTTGATATTGAGATGGAGAGAGGTCACTTATATCAGCTCTTACTTCTTCAGCTCCTGGGTGCTTGCAGTATTCCAGCAATCACATCTAATTTTGGGCTACACTGGCCATGGGGTCTGTAAGTGGCTGGACATTTCACACTCCCCCCAAAACTACTTTTCCCAAATTAATGTATATCTTGTATATTTAGATCTTTGTCAAAATATACATTGCTCACACCCTCCTGGTCTGATGACAAAACCTAAAAAAGAAACTTACCCAAGGATCTCAGTCAGGCTCTCCTCCCTTATAATGGATACAAGCACGCTTGTTTGTCAGAAAAATCAGCACTTCGTGCCACTAATGCTGAGACTCAATCAGATCAAGTCCCACCGGGTAAGCGCCAGAACCAAATATTCACCCACAGCTCCAATACCACTTAATGGAGTTTCCCCCGCATACCCCCTGCAGAAGAAGGAAGGGTTGGACCAAAGTGATCCATCAAAAGCAAAAGCTTCTTTAAAGACTAATGTTTTATTTAAAAATATTAAATTACACATTAACCATAATGTACATATGGTTAACATTTTAATAATGTTTTAAATTTTCGCCACTTAAAAAAAGTGGTAATTTTTTCAGGGGTTGATTGATAAAGCCATGTAGCCCTGAATCTATCGGTTTGGGATACATGGGCTGAGATACAGCAGGCTGGCACCGATCATTAGGTTGGGCATCCAGGTACTGCTGCTGCTCCAACTTCATGTCATACTGTTTTGAGATCTCAGACTCACATAAATATGTGAAAGCAAATGGCAATGGTTTCCTTAATGTTTTTTGAACTATTTCAGGGGAAATCCCCGTAAAGTGTTATGCCCATAATCCTGCCAGCTAGATGGCACGGTGTTTGATACTCAGTGGGGATTTAAATAGCTGTATGTCACTATAAGGTTAGGTAATATTTATTTAATTCTGAATTATAATTTAGGTGGTGCATTGTTTTCTATCTCCAGGAAATATTTATCAAAGGCCTTTTTTTCCCAATAAAGTAAAAAACTCCAACATACGTTCTATAATTGATGTTAATTATGAAATTTCCATCAGGTATTAGGTGAATTAGCTTTTGTAAAACTCTTAGGTCCTATATTGACTTTCTTCATTCAACTTTCAAATTTCAATTTCAGTTCAACTATACTAGGTAATGTATATCATCTAGAGCCCTACTGTATGGACACTGATTGCAAGAATCAGCTAAATGAGTTAATGTGTTACTTTTTATCATTAGGTAATAAATATATTCATTTCTCCAGGTTTTCATCCTTTACTATGATATCTTATTTCCTCCAGTTTAACACACACATACACACATGCGCACACATATGATAAGTTACTTTCTCCCTGCTAAGTCAATATAACAATAATGACAACAGCAGCTAACATTTATCGTATATTTACTCTCAGCCTGTGCGGTGTTACTGCTTTACAGAGACAATCTACTTCACACATTAAACAATTCTACTTGGTTGGTACTATAATTTTGCAAAAGAAAAAAAAAGAAGTTCATACGGGTAGAGAGAGGATTCTATCTCAAGTTCAAAAATTCAGAACAACTACTTCTGATCTCTAGTAAAACTGACACTCTGAGGAGATGTATGGTTTTTTATGGTGGCAGCTAGCGTTCTCAAACATTATTGGGTACCTCTGGGCACCGTGCACACACCAGCTTACGAGGCACTCGCCTGGGACAGTCCCTGTGGCTCCCCTCAGAAAGCTGCTGGCCTGTGTCCCCATAATCTTCAAAAAGCCAGAGGTTTTCAAAAGTTTTGTGTGGATAGCTGGAAATTATATTTACAATATTTTTCTCTGTGTGTTGATCATATTTCTTTGATGTATTTGTCCAGTAAAATAGAAAATATCACCCTTCCCCTGAACAGAAGCAGCTTCAACTTAAAATAAAATTAGTAAGCACCTCTACAGTAGCCCCCACTACTCCTTATAACTCTTCTGCTCTTGCCTTGACGCGCGCCTCCCTGTGCGGAGCTCCATGACAGATGTAATTGTTTAGATGATCAACAGGAGGCTTCACTTCTGATAAAACCTCCCCAAGAGGCCAGTCCACCTGTGAGAGCACATGGTGGGCCTAAGTCCGCTTCACATCCAGGGTCTTGACAGATAAGGAAACTGCAGTGGGCAGACTCTTGAAGACATTGGTAAATTGACAAAAATCCACTGATATTGAAGAGTATTTCAGTAGATTTATTGGCAATTCAGTATTTTTTTAAATTAAATTTTACATCCTGTTAATTTCTAATAAAGAAGGGGACTGGATCTGCAAAAAGTTTTGATAATAAAAAACTGCTTTAATCGTAATTTCATTATGAGGAAATAGGTAGAATAACTCAAATTAGGTTTAAAAATTGTGTCCAGAACAGAATCTTAGGGAACCACTGTAATGAACAGATAAGAATTATCTGTTTATTTCTATACAAAACACTTGTGAACACTTAAAACTTGCTCCCTCTCTTCATAAAAGTCAACTTAGCTCTTGTTTACTTTGTTAATTTATATTTACTAAATAAATAAATAATAAAGGTCTGAAGCATTCACTTGGGTTTTTTGTTTGTTTGTTTGTTCAGTAAAAATTTGTCTCCCTTCTGTGGCTTCTAAAATAATGAGACTTACTAAACTGAAAATTAAAGGGAATTAAATTTCCCTCTTATAGATTTAATATTGTCCCCCCTAATTTCATTGGTTGAGTCCTAGCCCCCATTATTACAGATGGGGTCTATTTGGAGATAGGATATTTACAGAGGTTATGAAGTTAAAAGGAGGTCATTAAGGTTGGCCCTAATCTGCCTAGTGTCCTTATAAAAGAAGAAACATTGGAGACAGATCACACAGGAGTAATGCATCTATATACCAAGGTATGTCACAGATTGCCAGCAAACCACCAAGAGAGGAGGGAGGCATGGAACTGATTCTTCCTCACAGCCCTCAGAAGGAACCAACTCTGGTGATACCTGGACCCGAGACTTCCAGCCTCCAGAACTGTGAAACAACAAATGTCTCCTGTGTGAGCCACCCAGTTCAGTGACCCTAGCAACGAGTACGGCCTCCAAATGGGCCCTCCTTCCTACCTCCTCAGAGGGAACAAAAAGTGAGAACAAATATTAGATGGGCATCTAGAGGTATCTAGTGTTATTAAGCCAGTTTCAGCAATGATTAACTACACAAACTTGGCTATTTCATTCCATTGTTCTAGGTCTCGGTTTCTTTGAAACATGAGGGTACCATCTAACTCTAAAAATTATAAAGTGTAAAACTCAGCACCAATTTTTTGAAGAGGGTCTTTATATATTTAATTGTGCCTCATCTGCTCTACAGAAATACACACATACAAAATAGTTAATTGATGACTACATATATTGCAAGAGAGGTTCTTCACCTTAAGGCTAGATTAAATACAATTTTCTTACACAGTGAGTTTCCTGTCTCCTTTAAAGCTCAATTCTGTTTACTAAAATTTAATTTATACAAACCTTCCCTAAATATCTGTTACAGTGAGTGATATATGCATATAGCAGTAAATTTTTTCCCATTACTTTTGCAGGTAGTACTGTGCTACAAGATTAGCTATAAAATATCTTTTCCCAAAGAAAATTTGGCCATGGTTTCCAGATGAGTAGCAGTAGGTGCTTCATACACATCCCCCTGCCCCCAAAAAAGTGATGGGGAAAATTGTTTCCCTGGAAAAGTTTCCTCACATCCAATCACCTTTACCATATGGGCCAATTTCATTCTTGTTTTGGTCTAGGGGTATTTATAATCTGAGCCCAGGGCATGGAGCCAGTACTGCCTCAGAAATCCTAAGGCGTCTTTGAAGATGGCTTGAAGTGGGCCACAACCTTTAGCTGCTGTAGAGGTTAAATGATTAAGAGAACGATATCTAATTTAATGTAATGGATCTGTCTCTGAAATGACCAGAAGGAAGAAATTTTTCACCTCCAATCTCAGCATCATTTGCTAAGTACTCATACATATATATGAAGTGGGGAGAGTCATTATTTTCTTTTCGAGCTCAAAAAGCAGCCTCCATTACAGCGAAAGAGAGACCTTGATGAGAGTGTGGAACTTTTTCTCTCTTCCTGAGAACTTAGTTCTCTCCTTCAAGAAATAATAAACAGACTTCTTTAATATATGATTTTCATTAAAGTGAGACTGGAACCCCTTTTTATTATAACTAAACATTAATTAAAACCTCTTTAAGAGGAAAACACTTAAATTTAGGTGAGTACAATCAGAAAAGGGTTCCTAAGTGGAGAGGCAAATAAAGGTTCGCTTTCTTTCAAGTTGCGACTTGTCTGGCTAAGGGTTGCATATATTTGATTCAGGTAACCACTTCAGCGAGACTGATACAGTTGTTGTTTCAGTGTTTGGCCAAATAGCCTTTTATGTTGCCATCAAGTAATAGATACAAGATTGACAAGTAACAAAGAAAAAGAGCTTTCAGTCAACACAGACTAAAATCCATTATTGTGCTGTGTACACTGTGCCAGGGACCTGTAAACACATCTTCATTGATCCTGCAGAAAGATAGAAATACCTTGCATGGCTCAATCAAGGCCCTTTTCACAAAGGTAAAGTGCAAATAATATTGAAGAAGCAGAAAGAGACTGACATTATAGTCAAACAGTAAATAATGGTTGAGCTTAGGAAACCTATCTATAACATTTCAAATTCCTGTCAGCACACATGAAATGTATAACCTCTCTATTGCAACCTCAGAAAGATCAGAACGAGGGGGGCTGTACATTCTTCTTATCATCCTCCTCTTTTTACCAACTGAACAAATCAATAAGGAAAAAAATCTCATTTACACTTTTGCATTTTCATAGGTGTTTCAGTGGATTAGCCTCTGAAAAAGATCTCATCTGTGAAGATCAATAATTCACCCCTTTCTCCCTCCCCCAAATTCGGATCTGCTGCCATGTATACAAACAAATTTTGTTGATTATGATATAGAAAAAAAAACCATAGGTAGTGGATGTAGAACTGGGTCTTCTGGCCAATTTGAAGTTTTATAAGAATTGCCCACTGCATCAATTCTAAACTTCCATTTTCATTTATGTTTAAATACTTATAATTAGGAGAAGCTATTTGGGAGTAGTAGACACCAATAAATAGTTTGTATGGATTTCTAAAAAGGTTGGCAGAATGGTGGGAAGCTCAGCATGGTTTATAAACAGATTCATCTGTTATGTAAATCTCCATCCGTAATCATTATTTATCCATTATGGCTAATCAGCATTCCAAGAAAGGAAAAGTGAAAAGAATTGGTAATGTCTTAAAAACAATTGCTCCTATACCTGCAGATTCCTTAATGTTAGACATCAACCCACTAGACATTTAATCTTTTGTTCTTTTTTAAAGGTGCCCAAGAAAAATCAATACTTCACATTTAAAAACAATATTCTCATTTAGATAAAGAATAGGCAAATCAGAAACAAATTGGATTACCCTTTAACACCACTTATTATCCTGCTTCTTTCTTTCCTCCCTTTCCTCTCAAATACAAAATTCCAAAGAAACCAGTCTCATTTAACTCAGGATGAGGTATAAGTTGTACCTAGTGTGGGGAACACACATAACATGATCTTTCCAGCCCCTGAGATTGGTACATGGAGAGCGTTAATGAGGTGCTAACACAGCGCAAGGCATGATCCTTTGATGTAGGCTTATAATCAGGGTCCCAGGCAAATGCCCACATAATGCAAGGCACAATTCTATCTGCAGGACCCTGGGAAGAAGTTCACTAGGACAAAACCAAACCCTGCAATGAAGAAACTGAATCCTCACCGCAATGTTCCATGCTTTACGTCACATTTCAGAGAAGGCTTCAGAACTTGGTGTTTCTTTAATAAACAGATGCTTCCCGATCTATCATGTGTTAACCACTGTGCCATCTGTGGTTAGCCTGTGCTTGAAAACACCAACTAGCACACTTGCACAAATTTAAGTTCCTCTCGGAAATATGGGATGAATAATTTCTTTTTTAAGACCCAGGACCGATGACAAGAAATATGTACATTTCAGAATTTATACACACTCACCTGAAATTTGTGGTAAAATTGTACAAATAAATAATGTATTTATTATTTACTTTCTTCGGACTGCCTGACATTCTCCTTCGTTAGGAGAACATATTCCTAGCCTCCATTCTCCTCAGCCCTTTTAGGTCAACTTTCAAAATCCAGCTACCTCCCAAGCCCCAAGGAAAAGGCTGTCTGTCCTCTCCATGGTTTCTTTCCATAATCCTTCAGCCAGAAATGCTCTCTTCTTTGCCTCATGACCCATCATGACCTGTTTCTGCTTTCAAAGACCTATTTACCCTATCTGTCATTGAACAAATTTATTTTTGCTCAAGTTCACCTTCCCTATGTGGCAGGAGCTGTGTTGCATTTTCTTTTATGCCTACCCATAGCACTTAGGAGGTTACCTTAAGCATAGTAGTTGTAAAATAAATATCTACTGAATTGAATCATATATGTGTGAATTCAATGCTAAACCAAAAAGATAAGGGACTCTTTGATTTTAACTAAAGCTCTAAAGCATTAGCTCAAAAAGATTTCTCTGAAGGATTACATCAATAGTAGTAGTTTTTTAAATAGAAAATAGGCAAATTCACCCTATTTGTTCACAGATTTTCTAGCCAGACTCTAATTCTAGATGAACCTGAATTGAACTTGGAGAGTTAAAATTCTCTAATTTCAGCCATTTGAGATTTGTGATGGTTTTTATCATGACAAGACATAAATAACTCTTTACAGAAATATTTATTGCCTGTGTGTATATATGTGTCATGGCTGAGAATACAGCTCCATCCAATTTGTCCTGGAGAATGGGATGAGTTTCATTTGCTAGTGAGGCCTAAATGATCCCAGTATCAGAGAGAGCAGGGATCCAACAACCAGAAGCTATGTGGAGCCTCAAAACATAAATCCTATTTCATCACTTTTCTTCTACATGCAGCATAAATAAATCTATCATCCCACTACTGTCTTATTTCTCTCTTCCACACCAACTAGTATGTCCTGAATGGCATCCCAGGTCTGAAACACCCAGCTCTTTCGTTTCCTTCATTCTAAAGCTATTTTTTAAAAGATTTTATTTATTTCTTTTACAGAGAGAAAGGGAGGGAGAGAAACATCAATGTGTGGTTGCCTCTCACATGCCCCCTACTGGGGACCTGGCCTGCAACCCAGGTATCTGCCCTGACTGGGAATTGAACTGGCAACCTTTTGCTTTGCAGTCCAGCACTCAATCCGCTGAGCCACACCAGCCAGGACTAAAGCTATTTTAAAGACCATCTTTAAGAAGCTTATTTCAATGAACTAGGTGGCCAACCACTAAAGATGATTTACGGCACCTATTTCCTGGGCTAGTAATACTTAAGATCTAAGAATTAAAAAGGATATAAAGAGGTGATGGGTTGGCTAACTCTCTCTAGGACATAGTAAAGCAGTGCCATGACATGCACTGCTCTGTCATTCAGAGGAGAGGGGCACTTTGGTGTAACCTGTTGTTCCACTTATAGACTGAGTTTCTCTGGTTAAGATTAAATTAATCAAGTGTAAATTCAAAGAAACTGGGCTTAATTTTTTGTTGGGGTTTTTTTTTGTTGTTTTTTTGTTTCTTTTTTTTTTTTATTTCTTCCCAAAACTCCATGCTTTAAGCCATTCAGGAAACAATAGCCCAAAATAATATAAAACTTTGGCATTCATGTTTTTAGTAATCAAGGCTTCAACTATTTGTGAGAAACCCCAAAGACCCATCTCGTGTAGAATTACGTAACTTTGCTAATGACTGCAGTGTGGGGATTAATTCCCTGGTTAGCAAGTGAATCTAGCTGACTTTTCAGCAGCTTCATTCATTTTCATGTTGCTAGTTGTCTACTCTTGTTATTTTTTCCAGAATTTATAGAGTATATTTTATTGTACGTTTTTGGTGTGTTTGGGGGAAATAATTATTTTGCCTGTAAGTGACTCGTTTCTTATATACATATTTAACAAAACAGCTCAGAAAATTTATAATCTGCCCGGATGACATGTGTCCTAGGTTCCCTTATTCTATTAGTATAGAATATCATGGGCAACATTCTCTATCTTTTCTCCTATCTACTAGATGTCTACAAGCATTTACTTAGGAACAAAAGCCCAGCCATAAGCCTGTTCCAGGCAGCTGAGGCCTGGCCTCCTGTCTTACTTCCTTCTAGCACTTTTCTCTGGAATTAGAAGCTGCTTCCCGTGTTTCTCATATTAAACTCAATGATGTTCCCCTTAAAAACTTTCATGCTAAGAGCAGAGAACTTCAACTTCTCAACACAATGGAGTAATAGGGAGTAATGGGAACTGGATTTACACTCCCACCTGAGACAACAACAGAGAGAAAATGAGCAAAATACATAAAAGAATGGTTTTCAGTTGTTGTACACCAGGCAGCACAGAACAAAAGATGCCAAATAAAAGATGTGAGACTACGACTTTCCTAGGTTACTACTTGGATGAAACTTCCAGCCTACTACAGCGAGTGAGACACCAGAACTACAGAGAGCCTCACCTGGTGCTCAGGCGTTGAGGCAGAGCTGGGAATGTGCAAATTCCAAAGCAATTGGAAGACACAGGACAGAGTATAAGAGAAGAAAGAACCGCACAGATTGCATTTCAAATTTGCACAAGGTCTTCCTCAAGTCCTCAACTGAGTACTGGTTAGTAAGTAAATGATGGGAAGGAACTAACTACCTAATCTGGGTAAAGATCTACCCAAAAAGAGAGAAAAATCACAGAGATCACACAGAACCAGGAATAGTTCACTTTACCACTAGGCAGAGTAGCAAAACCCATGAAATCACGAGGCATCAAGTAGAGGGCACTCAAAGGGCATTGGCTCAGTTCAGGACCCAGTTAGCCCTAGGCTGAAATCTGTTCCAGCTGGGCCTTGAAAAGCTTAAAAACAAGCCTCAATAGAAATTTAATAATTTGAGTAATTTAACTGCATCCCATAACAAAGTTTATGACTATTTAGAGAAATACAAAAATATCCAGCACCCAACAATATAAAACTCACAATACCTGGCATTCAGTCAAAGTTTTCCAGCCATGCAAAGAAGGAAGAAAATATAATCCACAATAAAGTCATCAACGTCTAACCAGAGATTGTAAATTTGTATAGCCACTATGGCAAACAGTATGAAGGTTTCTAAAAAAATTAAAAATAGAACTACCGTATGATCCAGCAATTCTACTTCTAGAAATATATCCAAAGCCAATGAAAACAGTAAACCTGCCATGTTCATAGCAGCATTATTTACAATATCCAAGACATGGAAAGAACTTGTGTCCATCAATGGATGAATGGATGAAATATTATTCAGCCATAAAAGTGAGGAAATACTACCATTTGAGACAACATGGGTGGATCTTAAAAGTATTAACTACGTGAAATAAGTCAGACAGAGAAAGACAAATACTGTATGATCTCAATTGTATGTGTACTATAAAAAATGAAAAACATAAAACCAAACTCATAAAAAAAAAATCAAACAAGTAGTTACCACATGCAGAGGTGAGGGGGAAAGGGAATTGGAGGAAGGTGGTAAAAAGTTAAAAATTTCCAGTTATAATATAAATAAGTATTAGGGATATAATGTACAATATGATGACTATAGTTAACACTGCTGTATGATATATCGAAAAGTTAAAAGTTGTGATAATCATTTCACAATATATGTAAATCACACTATTATGCTGTATGCCTTAAACTTACACAGTGATACATGTCAGTTATTTCTCAATAAAGTTGGTGAAAAAACATTTTAAAAGAATAAATACAGGAAAACTGAAAACCAACAAAAAGCCTACCCAGAACTGACAGAGATGTTCAAATTAGCGGACAAAGATATTAATATGGTTTTATAATGATATTTAATATGTTCACAAAGGTAGAAGAGAGATGAACATTTAAAGGAGGCACTTAAGAGAAAGCAAAACCAAACGTCAGGAAATGAAAATAACCACATCTGAAATAAAAACAAATACAATTAATGAAATTAAAAACAAATTACATTCTGCAAAGAAAAAAATGGTGAACTTGTAGAAAATACAAAAAAGGAAACAACAAAAAGGACAAAAACTGAAGACCGCATCAGTAAGCAATGATACAGCTTCCAGTGTTATTAGAGTCAGTGAAGGACAAGATGGGGGGAAAGATAAGAAAAAATTTGTGAAGAAATAACGTCCAAAATGTTTTTCTAGCTGCATTTAAGATTTTTTTCTTTACAACTTATTTTAAGAAATTTGATTATATCAAAGCTCACATTAAATAACAACCGGGGTTTGAGGAGACATGTCTTGAGCAGCTGGGAAAGTGGTATACTGTGCTATGAACACACCACACCGAAGCAGGACATGTCAAACTCCCGAGTGACTGACCCCTGGACAGAGCAAGGACTGCCCTTCTTACCCCAGCCCTTCCATTAAGAAAGCACAAAGCTAGCATCCTTGGTCTTTAGTCCTGTAGTTAAACATTGTCAAGAAGACTTAATAGCAGTGATTCATAAGGCATGCAAATTTTGAATAAGCTGAAGTCCCAAAGAATATCAATTTAAAAAGCTCTGAGTCTTTATTTTTAAAATTCTCTGGGTAACCAAGGTTTGCTTGCCCCTTAAATACATTTAAAATAATGTTTAAGTAAGATCCAGTGTGGTAAAATTATCATAATTACAGTAAAAAGGCAAGTACTCCAGTGAATTTAGAAACATGAAGGCTCATCTTAGTATATGACTTGGGGGAAAGTTGCTCGAATACAAATAAATTATTGTGTTTAGGCTAAGCATTTCAGCCACAGTGGCCTCCTTACCATTCCTTAAGCATCTCATGCATGCTCCCACCTCAGCTGGTTGCGTGTGCCATTCTCTCTGCCTGGATCATTTATTCATTCTTTTGTTTGTTTAAGAAAAAAGACCCTCACTTCATTCTTCATTTTGATGAGGAGATTGTTCACAGGTCACACCTTCGCTGAACCACCATATCTAAAACATTTTATATGCACTTATCAAGCTCTATGCATATTCATTGACCTTATTACTGTCTGATGTTGCATTACACATCCAATTGTTTCTTTGTTATTCTAGAGCAGAGATTGGCAAAATAAGGCCCCTGAGCCAAATCCAGAATATGCAACAGAGATCCTAAGTGGTTTTCAAAACCTAAAATATTTACTATCTGATCCTTTCAGAAAATGGTGGTTGCCAAGCACTACACTGGAGTGTTAATTTCATGATGAGAAATTTTATCTGCTTTGTTTACTATTATTAGCTAAATTTTTCTCCCCTCAAATTCATATGTTGATGTCCTAACCCCCATAAGTCAGAATGTGACTATTTAGAGGTAGGGTCTTCAAAAAGGTAAAATAAGGTCATATGGGTGACCCTAACCCATATGACTGATGCCTTTGTAAGAAGAGAACATTTGGACACAGTCACAGACAGAGGAAAGGTCATATGAACACCCAGTGAGAAGACAGTTATCAATAGCCCAGCTGAGAGAGAGAGAGAGAGAGAGAGACCTCAGAGGAAATGAACCTTGCACAAATGAGGCATTCAATATTTATTTTTGAACACATAAATTTAGTTAAAATTTAAAAAAAATTTTTTTCCAAATGATATTCTCTTTGACTCAATTCAACCACCACTCCCTCAGGAAATCATTGTAGAACAACAGATAATGCCTCCTTTTCCATCAGGTGGGATTTTTTGACTCCTCAATTATTGTTGGTGGGCTAGCACTAAATTTAGAGAAAATACATTTTATTTTGAGTCATTATCATCAAGTTACTCTAAAATACATAGGAGTTGCCTGTTTTAAAAAATTAATCTTCTCTTATTTCCTAGGAAGGATGGGGAAGAAAGCCACTAAAAGACAAGTCTTTTCTACATTTCATGGATTTAAATAAGTTGAAGTAGATTAAATCAAAAAATTATGGTGCACAATAGATCTAAAATACCACAAGGTAATTTTATGGCAAGAGCACACAGCACACCTCAGTTTTGTGTACCTCATTGTAGTATTCCCGGAGTACACGGAATTCCCCAGCACATCATTAGGCACAGGATCTTTGTGAGGTCCAGGCAGTGCTGGTATTGCTACAAAACTAGAGGAATGTGTAGTGAAGAAATCAGAGCTTCAATACCAAGTTGAATGGCTATGGGAAGGATGACATGGAATCACTTCCTCAAAAGAGGATTTCAATGCAGAGCAAAAAAAAAAAAAAAAAAGAACAAGGAAAATTTACTCCTTAAAACTCAATTTGGCTAAGAGGAGAATACCCAGTTCTACAATCGAGCCATTTTGAGGATAAAGAAGTAAAAACGTCACTCAACCATGGCTTTTCATCTAACTCTGCCTCTTCTAAAATCCATAGAAGTATTCTTCAAACACTCAGGATAATCCACTTAAACTTATTAAAAAGTGGAGTTTTCAAGGCAAGCATTGTGATTTTTGTCTCCTTGTCTAACATTTATCTCACCACCTTAACTGTAGTCATAGTGCTAGGTACCAAGTACACATTCGGTCAAAGAATGTCAGTTGCTCCCTTCACCCTCAGAGAGACCCATAGCTCCTTGAAACTTCTTTGCTCTCCTTAGCTCTCAGTCCCCTCCTGCCTTTACTTTTTCCATCAACTTAGAGTTCCTGGTCCAATATGTTGCCTCACTGTCTTCCTAAAACCTCCTATCACACCAAAGATTTGTTCTGCTAGCCTGGAAAACCTTCAAACTTGAATCAACTCAAATATCACCAACTCTGGTCTCCATTCAGGCTACTCAACCCAGCCACTGATGCCAATATTAACATTAGGTCTTCTGCCTCAGCTGGATCCTCAATACCACCCACGGGCCCCTGGTCAGGTATCACTCCAGTTCAGCACAGAAGTGGTTTCAAACCATCCCCACTCTTCTAAAACTTCTAACCCCACACTAGAGAAAAAAGAAGTCCCTGAACTTTCTTTCAGCAAACCTACAAACATATCTGCAACTCTGCCTAGACTTCCTTTATTTCCTCCTGGTGTAATGAAAGAGAGGCTGTCCCTCCACTGAATCACTGAAGCTCATTGCTTTTAGTCATCTCAAAAACATGTTCCAGTTAATGTGCCCCTCTCCTACCATCTTTATCCCCAGTCTCCCCTTCTCTATGGCTCCTCCTGTCAGCATTTTAAACATGCTCAAGATTTAAAGCCACTATCCCAATGCCCCATCTCTCCTTGTAGCTATCTCATACCTCACTGTTTCAGCAAATCTTTTGCAAGAGCTGTCTGCATGCTAATTCCACTTTCTAAGTACACTTGCTCCTCAGCCCGCAATGCCACAGAAAGTGCTCCCGCCAGTCTCACTCAGTTCATGACTTCCCTGCAATTAATACTGTGGACATTTTAGCTCATACCCTACTTGACTTCTAGGTGGCATATGGCACTGTTAACTGCTCTCGTCTTCATGAAAATTTAAATTTGGCTTCTATGACATAAATCTTTTCCGTTTTCTTTCTCTTACTATTCTGACTGGTCCTCCTCAGTGTTATTTTGGGTCTTTCTTCCTCTGACCATGGTGTTTCTTACGTTTCTACTTGCGTGGGTTTCCTAAGGCTACCATCACAAAGTGTCACAAAAAACTGAAAAAAACTGAAATTTGTTTTCCCACAGTTCTGGAGGCTAGAAGCCAAATATCAAGGTGTCTGTGGGGCACACTCTCTCTGAGGGCTCTAAAGGAGGTTCTCTCCTTGCCTCATCCTGGTTTCTGGGGGTCGCTGGAAATCCTTGATGCATCACCCTTCGCCATCGCATGGTTTTCTCTCCCTGTGACTGTCTCTGTATCTCCATTTTTTCTTCATATAAGGACACCAGTCATTGGATAGGGTCCACCCTAATATTGACTGAATTTATCCTAAGGAATCACATCTACAAAGACCTTATTTCTGAACAAAATCACATTCTGATGTCCAGGAAGACATGAATTTGAGGGAACACTATCAACCCAATACATGAATCTTCCCACTCTCTATACTCATTGAAATCGTGTCCAGCCCCATAGCTTCAACTGTCTGTAACAGCTGATAACTCACAAATGTTCCTCCAACCCACATCTACTCTTGAGCTTCACAATCATGTATTTGACTGACTCCTAAACATGTCCACCCAGATGTTTCAGAGACATCTCAAATTCAACATACTTTAAACTGAATTTATTGTTCCCTTTTTTAACCTTCCCCTTAATCTCACAAACCTGTTTCTCCTCCTATATTTCCACCCTAAAAAAATAAATGCATGACCATCATTCGATTGCAAAACAGAAACCCTATATTGTATTTCTAAATTAAAAATCATATCATTTCTATGCTAAAAGTCTTTTAAAGGATTCCTATTAATCTTTTGATAAAACCAAATGACTTATGCATTTTTTCATAATCTAGCTCTTCATGAACTTCCTAGCTTTAGCTCTTAGAGTCTATGCTCCAGCTGAACTGTTTTTAGTTCTTCAAAAATATCATGTTCTCCCTCATTTCTGGGCTTTTGCACTTGCTGTTCCCTCTGCCTGACATATTCTTCACCTGGCCATCTCTCACTCATCCTCATGCACTCGGTCACTTATCCAGGTAGTCTTTCCTGAACCCCAGGACTGAACTGTGTGTCTTTCCCATGAGTTTTCACAGTATACTTTGCTTCCCCTGTGATCAAACTTATCTTAACTCTTTGACTATTTTTACCATAGTGAACTATAAAATCCTCACAATGTTTATTACATTTACCCTAAAGCCTTCAATTTTGTGATTGAAAATGGTAGGTGTTCTATAAATATGTATGCATGAAAACTGCATAAATAGTAAATAAAAGGTCCTGAGAAAATGAATGGAGCTCAGAATGTTGTATTTATAGACTAAAGCAGATATCTCGAAGACTAAGAAACATAAATTACCTATGTATCATAGAATAAAGTTTCAAATATAGAAAAGGAAATATCTGCATCCTATAGTTCCAATAATTTACCTCCCTCAAAATATAGTTGATAAAACTGAAATGTTAAAAAAATGTATCCTTAAGCAACAAAACTTTATGCTAATATAAATAAATTTAAAATGTGAGAAAAGGTTAATATTTACAAGGTTTTTGTCTGGAGTCCATTCTGATGAAGAAATTTTATAACAATGCTTTTCTCACCATACTTTTTATTCTAATTCCCTTAATTCAGAAATATGTTGTCCATATTCTTTCACATTCATGATCCAATGATATCATTCATTTAGTCTAAACAGGAGAAACAAAAGAGAGACATGACAGCCATCTTCAAGTATTTTCAGATTTGTCTCCCAAAAGGAAAACAATATATACACCTTTGCCATTCCACAGAGCAAGACGTGGATCAAAGAATAGATATTTCAGGGAGTTAGATTTTTTACTCATGGAGAATTTACAGCAAGTATATGACAAGCTGCTTTATGATGCATTCCATATCATGGAAGATATTCAAAGAGAAGTTGCACAGGATGAAGCAGTAACAATAATTACTATTTGCTAAGTACCTATAACGTGCCAGGCACTGTGCTAGTCATTTGCATAAATATCTCACTTATCATGTACCATAACCGTCCAACCAGTATCATTATTCCTATTTTTATAAATAAGCTGAGTTTTACCTAGAAAGATCATTTGCCCAAAATCACATACTTAGTAAAAGGTAGAGGTAGGGTTTGAAGCCAAGTATTTCTGACTCTATATTCCCACACCAGCACCGCCACACCAACTCTTCCTGTAAGCCCACACCCAATACTGCCAGGAGGGGAAGTCTAAAGAACTGATCTTTCAAGCTTTCAATAATTTTTAATATTCAACCTACTACTTCGAGATGATTAGGGGAATTTAATTATGAAGGTCCCACAGAGAGACAGCCTTGTGAGCTTGAAATCTGAAGACTGACAGGTAAATAAATACCATATTCTCTGCAGCCAACATAAATCTATCAGAATCCAGCATTATAAAACTAATTCTTTGATAACTTTGTAAAAATATTGACAAAACGAGACATATTATTTCCCATATTTTAATCACTTCTATCTCTTTTGTGTTTCTCTACCCTTCATTTTCTTGTTTTCAGAAAAAGCGAATTTTGTTTCAGATTGCTATATGAAAGGAAGATTACAAGTTGGAGAATGGATTAAATTTGAATTTGTGATCTATTTTCAACCTATTAAAGGTAATTATTTAATTTCATCTGTAATCCACTACAGAAGCAACATGTTTCTCTAGGTTATAAAAAAGTACGGTGGGTATGTCCCTGAGATTTGTTAAACCTGAAGGTAGGTTAGGACTCTCCTACCCAACAAAGCTCAGACTAAAAATAACTGATAGTGGAATTCTTCCCTAGAAAGTCCAATTACATAAATATGTCCTTATTTTAATAAGAACACAGCACCCAGTCACCTTATCAATATTCCAGTTAGACTTTATACTGACAGAGCTCCCAAGACCCCTCTACAGTTAATATCTTTAACATTCTCTCTCTTTACATTTCAATGTCTCTTTAATCAGTGAAAAAGGGGTTATTTCTTTGTTATATTCTTTTCAGTCTAAGGCTTTGTTCCATTGCCTGTGCCACCTCCCAGATGACACTTTTTTGTTTACCTTATATCTGGACTATATAAACACCTTCTATCTCACTTCCCATCTTGATATTCTACTGCCAGATTCACCTTCCAAATAACAGTCCTGGGCAAGTCACTTTCCCTTCAAAAAAAAAAATCAGTGGATTGTTATTAACAACAAAATATTACCTGGATTTTTATGCAAAAAAACAAAATCCTAATGTTGGCCTAAAAATTACCCTTACGATGCCCATTTGTGGTAGCATAGCAGACTAAACACCCTGAATACCTTTCATAGCTAAAACAACTAAATATGCTAAATAAAATGTAAAAATTAATCTTTTGGTTAAATTTAGTTTAAAATTAATAAATTTTAAAATGTTTTATTCCTCTAAGTTATTCCTATTTTATAGTCAGAAAAACTTAAGCAAAAAAACTCACTTGGCCTAATTCTCACTGTGGATTATGCACAAAAATAAATCTGAAACTGCATTCCCTGACTTTATATCCTGCTGTCTTTCCACTGAGCCAGATTTATGATAGTAGGAAATTTATATTCTTTCTTGCATCAAAATAAACCCCAGTTTCTCTCAATTTATGTTATGATATTATTATGTTAATAAGTTAAAAACCTATTTAGGACCAATTCTATTAAATTTATTTAGTGATTTTTTTTATCATTATTGTTAACAGAAGTTACTGAATTGAATTGGATCTGGGAAATCACTCTTTTGTGCTTCTAAGGAAAGGTGAAGCGATACCAGGTAGATGGCAGGCATGTTGGGCACTGAGAAGATGATGACAGGGTAAGATCTAGCTTAGGGAACCTAGAAGGCTTTTGTATAAAGTGTAGGTTGTCTATGGGCTGGACAATAACAGAAAAGGTATTGTATCAGGAGGGGGAAAGAAGCATTAAATATAAAAATGCATAATGATAAAAAAGAGGGTGGAAAAGCAATAATGGGTGTTGAAGATGGTGAATATCTTTCAGAAAATTAAAAACATTCATTGAAAAACAATGTGGATAGTCTTATAAACATCAGGTAAACAGTCAAGTATCCTTTAATACTTTCTTTCTCTTGGATAATACCAAAGTGGTTTCGATTTTTTTTTAAAAAAAAGGATTTTTGGCATGAAAGGGTTCTGTAACATGGCCTGCCCACTTAACAGGATTTAGGGTAAAAAATGTAAACCAGCTGTGATACTGAGGTTTAAGAATCATCTGTTGTCCATATTCGGTAGCTTTTCCCATGGAATTACAAAAAGAATTGCATGATGGATAGTCTACATCCTAATTATGTAATTACACAGTAGAAAAGAACAGCTGAAGAGGAGTCACTTCATCCTTGTGTCCAATGTCTGATAATCTATGTCTCACATAATAGATGGAGCTCTTACTAAATAGTAAACCATAATTTTATTATGAAAGAATGAAATGTTGGCTTTTTTATGGTATTAGAATATGTATGGTTAAACCAGTAGAGATAAAATGAGAATTAATCTAAAGCTTCAACTTGAACATCAACCAAATGCAAAAGTTATTATTAAGATTTTAATATATTTTTAGCAAAAAAAAAAAAAAAAGTTCTTGACTTAGTTCCTCTGGTCTTTTCAAGTGCAGCCAGTTCCAAGGCAGGGTCATAAGCGTGCAGCCCAGCAGATAAAAAGAAAGATATTAAGGGCCAATGCCAGAACTTTCCAAGTGTGAACCTAATGGAAAATCTAAGTGCTGAGCTCAGAGTAGATAATCAACCATCTATTTTAGCAACTATTTCTGTGCCCTTGATGTCCAGAGAAGTTTTATATGTTGTATCCCTCAGAGAAATCTTTCCCTTCCAAGTCACCAGAAAGCAATTCTAAGTGTGGAAAATGTTATCACCACCATTAGATATTCAAGAATGGCGGAACGTGAAGTCAGACAAATAAAACCATTCACAAGTTCAGCTACCTTAGAAACGTGATACAGTGAAAAGTATTATTTACAAAGTGTCAGAGAGAGAGCAGATGGAGGAAAATTACAAAGGGCACTGTCAAGCCCCACTGTGCACACCAGTCGCAGGTGACTTTTTAAGACACCTGTAGCAGAACCATGGGCTGACCTCCATTCGTAATCTCTATTAGACCCACAACGAGTGACCTCTAGGGCTATCTGGGTATGTAGTGAACAGAGAAGGGGAAACGAGCTAAAATAAACAGAAGTGAAATAAGCTTTGGCAAAAACCTGCCACCGATCTTAACAGGGTAAAACTTCCAGGGCCCAAGACAGAAAGAGTGCTTTTTCCCCTCTTTGCTCGTTCTCCTTTTCTGTGTCCTGGCTCGTCTCCCTCGTGCAGGGTTTCTGGTCGGCCAGCAAAGCTCTCCTCTCACAGATCCTCGCCTTAGTTTAATACAGCAACATGTCTTTTACTGCTGCAACATGTGATGTGCTTAGGTTCGGAAGTGGATTCAGATTTAGATGCAGGTCACCGATACAAGCTGCAGAGAACAACTTGCTCAAGCTCTGGGGGAAGGTGCTGACTCACAGTAACTGATAATGTCATTCCTGCCAGAGGATCCTCTGGTGGAGAAAAGGTAGCTACTGTGCTTAGTACAGAACTGGGAACATCAGTTCCAGAAAAATGGCTTTGCATTTCACATGACATGTAAGAATTATGTCACTCCCTGTAGTCCACCGTATAATAAGAAGTCTGTAGCTTTCATTCTGTAAAAATTATTAATCATTTGTGGCTGAAAAATGAATCAGTGAAGTTAACCTACATTGTCAGGTTTGATTTATCTGGAGGTAAACAACATTCTAAGAGGATTTAGTGGGCTAGTGTTTAGTAAAAGGGTATGTCCAGGTCGTGGCACAACGTAGAATGAATGTCCAAACATTTAAAAGCCCCTTCATCATTGGGCTGAATACGAAAATGACAGCCATCACTTGGTAACCTTAGAATGTCCCGGCTATTTGTAACAGACTTTCAGTAGTGAATCTAACCTCCCAACAGGCTGGGGTTAAATAAATGGTAAGTTGTTTTTCTGAATTTAAGATTAATATTGAGATGTCCTGTTATAAATATGTTCTTCTGAATAGAACATTAATTTACAATTATTTGGAGGAATATGTCAGGGAGGAAAGAGTGGAGAGGTGGGTTTTTTTTTTCCTTTTCAGTTTTTTTCATTAAGTTGGTGTCTTTATATCCCACAATAATATTTTTCTGTCACCGTAGTAATTGCTGCAGTAACCACCTGTGCTAGACAAGCAGCGCCCTAAAATGCAACTTGTAGCAAAGATTTAAATTGCAAACTAGAATTCCAAGGCCCCCTGCCAAAACAAACTCAGTTTCCTTTCGAAGAGCGTGTTGTCTCCCAAGGAAGGTTTTTCTGTACAGTATTCTCTATTTTGACTTCATAGTAAATCTCTCTCTTTCACTCTTTCACTAATTTTTTCTTCCTTTTCAGCTGGATCAAGAAGATTTCTTTATCAAGATCTCAAACAGCAAGCTAGGAGACCCTTTTCAAATTCTAAAAATGAACTTTTCTTAATCATCATCTCACTCATATTTGAGGACTTACTTTGCTCTCTATATACTCCTGCAGCAACGGAAACTTCCAAGAGAAATTTCTGAGTGTGACAAACCCAGCAAATGGAGAATGTTCATTTATGTTGTTCAAGTTTTATGTGTGCGGGCGGGGGGCGGGGGTGGACCAGTGGGCAGGGGAGTCTATTAAAGCTTATTTTATACATTGGCTCTGAAAAAGGTTAAGGAGCTCCTTCTTCCATCTCTGATGTCTTTGGGTTCCAAGGGTGCAGTGGTGGCCACAGAATGAGCCCAGGCTCCGGAGAGAGACCAGGTGGAATCTCTACTTGCTCATAAAAGGCATCAGCCTGCCATGCTATTTCTTTTACCATTTACCATAAATCCAGAAAGCATTGAGAGATGGAAATTAAATGTGACTTTTCCTGACATAAACTCATGGAGAAACCAAAAATACCTTCATTAGTGACACAAACTTTCTGATATCTCATATCGAAATGGTTGCCAAAAAATTAATGCTTTAGAATGAAAAATGGTCAGTGGAGGCCCCAGGAAGTGCTTTTGAGAGACACGGCAAATGCCATGTGAGAGAAATCTCATTGAATTCAGTTGTAAGACAGGCAGTAACCTTGCTGGGCATGTTACAGGATTAAAGTCTTTTATCACCATCATGTTTCACTGTAAGACACACATATACCAGTAGAAGCTCAATAAATAGCTAACGATAAGAAATTGTAAGAGAAAGCTGTCAACTTTGTGTTCGACATAGAATGGGACTAAAACATTTAAATTATTAATGAGTCCCCTCACTTGCGATTTGCTACCTTATGACTATCGGAAGACCCTCCTCTGTGGGTCCCTTGTGTCCTCACACATCTGGCTGGTGGGCACACCAAGAATGCCAGGCTCTCACGGCTCTTCACTGGGACCATTTCTTAGACTGCATCTGTAGCAAGCAATCTTAGAGGGTTGAAGCAATAGCTCCTCCAGGACAAAGAGCAGGCTTGCTTATTGTCTGCTATAAGACAGTGGGTCCCTCAAGCTCAGGGTCCCTCAGCTGCAAGAAAAACCTTCTGTGAGTGCACCATACACCTTGCCACATTGTGCTGTCATTGCGCTGGAACTTGGGGGACACAGGGAGGCAATACAAACATGATGCCACTTGCTGTACTGTGAAAAATAAAATCCTTTGTGTCTGACTCAGGAATCTCATTTATTCTACAGCATCCACGAAATAGCAACAGGCTAAGTTATTAGCCTGTAAGTAGATTAAAACCAGGTCCAAGACCCCAAAAATGATGTGTTTTGTGTCTTCTACCTAACTGCAACATTCTTGATGTCAATATTTGTGTTGGATTCCACTTTTCTATTACCCAAACACAGTACTTCTATGGAATGAGCACTAAGAAAATTATTTGAATAGATAGTTGAATATAAATTAATCTATTTACTGAAATGACAATAGCAAACTTTGTGTTCAGTCTAACATGAAAGAATCTATAACTGATTCTAAAATAGACCCACAGTCCATGTTAAAAATATAAAGTGGTAAAAAAAAAAAAAAGAGAGAGCGAGAGAAATACACAATGACCCAACTGGGTATCAACAAACTTAATTCTTATATCTGAACAAGAGACAGTAACACCTCACATTTTAAAAAGTGATTTATACCTTCCAAAATTCTTCCATATGTCTTCCATATTTCTTACTTTGCATCTCAAAGCACAGAGATAGGAAACATATTATTATCCCGTTGGGGCTAACAAAGGTGAGTTTGTAAGATAAACCCAAGGTCATTCAGCTGGTAAGTAGCTAAGAAAGTTCGGCAACCTAGATCTTTAGTCCTCAGAGATAGGGCTCATTCCCAAAATGAGGCATTATCCACAGTAGCTTAGTTTATCCGTATTGCTTTTCCTGAAGTCTTCCACTTATACACTGATTAAATGTAATAGATATAGTCCTACCGGTCTTTTCAGATTTGTGTGTGTATGGTTGTAAAATAATATAATTTCATTATTTAATAGGTAAAACAGACTTGCAAATCTTTTCAAATAAGATGTATTGAATACCATATCTTCTCACACCCCATATAACCTTAACTATGCAATGAACCTAGAAGACTAAATAGATACATTTATTTTAGTGCAAATCTCAACAGCCAGCTAATAAATTCAAGATTTTCTTTTAACATAAAACATAAATCCCACAATTCAGTACCAATTAAAATTGTATAATTATTAATAGAGTGATTTTTTTTATTGTTGAATTTGGGAAGGGGGCCAGGCTTATACCACTATTAACAAAGCTTGTTAGTTTTAAATTTCCAAAATCCTCTTTTTCATGCTCTAGAATCAGGTGTGAACGTTTAAAGAATTGTTTTTTCTGCAGTAGTTTTCCAGTTTTAAAAATCATCTTAATTTATGATTATATATGCTATCTCATGCTAAGTGGAATAAATGGCATAAAAGGCAAGCAAAATGCAACCAAGTATTATAGAAATCAGAAATTACTCATATTTTCAGGTTCCACACAAAGAAAGACTTTAAGATGTTAGTGGTTAAAACTTTCCTCCAGTGCTCTGTGTCTCACCACTCATCACTATCTCCTCCGGAGTATTTGGAATTTTTATCTGACATGTGGAAAAAAAATAACCAGCATTTGAATAATTGAGTGGCTCTGTGTGCAGTGATCCAGCTGGCTGTGAAAATACTCAGCTTGATATATGAAGATCATATTTCATAATTTCTAACTTGTATGTAATTGATAAACTACCAAATTTTAGGTCAGTGGAAATACCATACTGTCATGTGTTATGGGACAGGGGGAAAAAAGGAGCAAGATCATGAAAACCCTGCCAACATTAGGCCACCAAATGCTCTCAACGGGTCCAGTGGGTAGCAGACCATTAGTGGGCTGTTTAAAGTTCTCATTCAGTTCCAATTTGATTTAGGAATCCCCTGCAAAAGGTCATAAATGACCTGAACTCACTGTCTTTAGAAAATGCTATCCATACAATAATATGCACAATCAGCCAAATATCTGGCTATGTTTTTCTTTTGCCATTCTTAGTTGTGTCATATATCTAACTAAGAAATACATTATGGATTTGTGTTATCTTACCCAATGTGTAGACTAGAGAAAAATAATCTGTAATAATATGTAGTTGATATATGGTAGTAAATTTTCCAGAGAAAGAGAAAGAAAAGCAGAGAGAAGAAAGGAGAAAAGAGGGAGAATGTAAGGAATTGAAGGAGTAAACGAAGGATAGAGGTTTTACTTCGACTCTTATTTGGACTTTCCCCAATATCTGGGAAATAAAAGCAATCACATAGTGGTCCAATTACAATTTCAGGCTAACCCAGAATGACTCGTAAGGTGTTATCTTCATGTTAATAACAATACAACTCATACCTGAGAAAACATAAATAACACTCATAATTACACTGAATCCAACAAAATCCAGTGGTATGATTTTCTTAAGTGAAATGTTAAAGCATCACATAAACCAGTGGTTTTCAACCTTTTTCATCTCATGGCATATAAACTAATTACTAAAATTCTACAGCACACCAAAAAATATATTTTTTGCCTATCTGACAAAAAATGGGTATAATATTGATTGATTTCCAAGATAATAATAATGATAATAATAATAATAATTACCTACTCTTTTTGCTCCAAAGTGACTTTTGAAAAAATTAGGTGCCTATACCTATATATAAGGATTTCTGATACCAAGAATTAATCAATCAGACACAACTTTATAATGCAACATGACCAATAAGATGCAATTGTCATACGACCTCTATACTTATGGTTTAGAGAGGGCATTCGCAGCAATGGCTATTGTCGTGTTGGCTTGTCATTTTGTTTTGACAATCTAAGGGAAAAGAGGTCAGTGTCCCTGACTAAGTAGTCGGTATTGCATGTTTTAAAAACTCCTGCGGCACACTGGTTGAAAATTGCTGGCCTAAACAGTATCAACACGCAACAATGTACAGACCTCTAGAAAGATTAAGCCTGGCCCCCCCCCAAAAAAAAAAATTCCTATATCAGAGAAGATTCTTTAAGCATTAATTTGTCATTTACAATCTACTTGGAAGTCTACTTCTCTACTCCTTGAGAAGAATAAAGAGTTCTAAGAGCATTACATTGCATGCTATGTAGCTACTTATCAGCAATTTTGTTATTTGATAGCAAAGGAGGGAGGAAGAACCAGATGAATAATGACTTTCCTCTTTCCAGGAACATGGACAAGCAGAGTTTCACATACTATCTTTTCTGTGATGCCGCAGAATAGAATTGTAAGTAGGCAATTTATGACTGCAAAAGAGGGAAAAATAATGAAAATTAGTTGGTAAATTTGATGTAATTCTACTAATATCAAAAGTAAGGCAAACTCTGCTAAAGGCAACTAGTCCAGCACATAACATAATTGTCCTTTTTTTGGTCTTATAAACCAGTTATTACCTTGGAATACGAGGTCTGTCCAGAAGGTATCCAGCCATGTAATATGAAAAACAGAGACATCTATTGAAAAAGATACAAGTAACATTGTACATAGGACAATGACATCTCAGTCCCCTTCAAAGTTGGCAGCTTGGGACCTCACACAGTTCTCCCAGTCTCCACCATCTGTCCCATTGTAGTTTCCTGAATCTCATCAACAGTCTAAAATCTCTTCCCTTTTAAAGGTGATTTTAGTTTTGGGAAAAACCAGAAGTCACAAGGCACCAAATGTGGGCTGTAGGGGGAGCTGAGTCACCTGGGTGATTCAATGTTTTGCCAAAAGACTCTGCATGAGACGTGGATACGTGAGTGGGCACGTTGTCGTGATGAAGCTGCCAATCTCCAGTAGCCCACAGCTGCAGCCTTCTGAATCATCGGAATAGTTTCCATGGAGGAATATCCAACTTAACGCAAAATTTGATGCAGGCTCATTGCTCTACTCACTCGGTCATTTTGAATGTGACGGCCACACAGTACACATGCTCACTCAACGGCAACTACTGCCCCCCCTGACTAGTATGGTGAATTTGTCATTATTCATGCATGCGCATTCCAGTCCACTCGCCTTGGCTACCAGGTTATATCAATGTTGAACAAACCATTCCTGTTACGTTAACAATTGGTGGGATTTTTCCGGACAGCCTTGTACAAATGTTAATCAAGAAACCAAAATGTATACCAGTTGTAAATCAAGTTCTGAACTATAAATTACGGAAAACACAAATGAAATAAAAAGCCAGAGTTCTACTCTCAAGGAATTTATCACCTGTTTCTGTCTCTATAATCAGTCTTTGTCTTCTCTGTTTAATCCTCTTCACCCTACACAGCCCTGTATCTGCCCCACCCTAGCTGAAAAGCCCTCTGCTTTCTCTCTCAGAATTCAAATAGAATTTTTTATTTCTTCAGAAACACTGAGAAAAACTTGTTTAAGTAAATAAGGAGATACTCTCCAATTGCCTTTAGCCTTTCCCAACTATCTCAGCAGAACACCATCCCACAACATCCGCCACTGCTTGCTTGTCCTGTCCTGCATCTTGCCACTTGCCACGTGGCCTCTGATGAGAACAACCTTAGGTATCCCTCTTTTTCCTCCACCCCAAGGGAAAAGTAGGCAGCTGATCCAGGAGATATGACGAATCACAAGTACAATGTCTTCACAAGACATTTTCCCCCAAAAGTGAGTGGGATAACATGAGTTTTCCTATCCTGAGTTCTATTTGGAATCTAAGTGTACTGCTTAGCATGTGACATTAAATTTCCATTCTCAGGATAAACACGACACCAATGGGGATTATGATGACTTCTCATTTTTAAAGCAAATATTTGCATTGTTTCAAGTCTAATTTACGACTAGAATGAAAAGCGCTTTAGGACCCGTGAGCTTTCTATTTCCTGTGGCATGAGCAAAGGAAACGCACGGTAGGTGCCCAAAAAACAACATGAACTGATGAACAAACACATGGACTATTTGACTGCCTGTGTGTTCCCTTTTGAGATGTCAAATTCACCCAGTAAACACAGTACAAGCTTTTGTAGACTTGTAACAAACTGATTAAAAGTAATGGGCACTTCTCCAAAATATAACAATAGTGTGTCAAAAATATTTAGTCAATGTTTTCATTAATGTATTTCTTTCCAGCACTGCTGAAAATTAAACAGTGCATTAATGATAAATTAAATCAAAGTCCACAACTCCATTTCCTAGATTTCACAATTAATAGAACAAAAAATAACACTAATTTCTGTGGGATGAGAATTAACACTTAAAAACATTTCACATTATTGATAAATTCATGGTTCATTTTCACAAATGGAGTTTGTTTCAATTCTCAGCTGTTGGATGATGATTTGACTTGGAGCAAAGGCAACGTAATTGGGTAACAGCTGAGATGCGCTTGTTTGAGTGGGGCTGAAAGATCCATTGCAGGGTTTCCAAGAGTGTGAATTACAATTCCAATGATATCAGAAGCAACTAATTCTGTTCTTTAGAAGTGTGGACATAAAAGAAGTTTTGAGGTTTTATTATTTCAAGCTTTAATTGAGGGCTAGGTTGTAATTCATTTTCATCCCTGAGTGAGTGGTAAAAACATACACAGCAGGTAATTCACACCACCTCAAAAACTGTTGGTGCAGTAAGAAGACTAATCAGGGTAAGCTTCCAGTAGCAAATTATCAGCTACAAATTAAAACCTTGCCTCACGCTTGCTAAAAGCAACCTTCTTCTTCACCAACACACACATGTAAATATTAGTAACTGTTAGACTGCAGCAGGATGGGAAGATTAGAGATCCTACCTGCTTGCACTACAGGGAAACTCGGAAAGATGTGAAATAAGCTAGACTTCAAACAACGGAAAATTTTTGGTTTAAAAATTAAAATTCATTGTAATTCTAGGTGCTGTTGCATTTATTCTGAGGATGGAAATGTAACATCACACAAAAAGTAGTAAACTTAGATGCTGAATAGCGTGTGAAACAGTTTGCAGTTACGTCCCTCTGGGTAAACATCTTCCTTGAACCACATTTCTCTAAGTAAGCACAAAGGACTGCTGACAACAATAAGAATTAATTAAATTCCTGATGGTAATTAATCTCAAAGAAACAGAAAAGGATGGTAAGATAAAAAATTCTTTGATTTTTTCTGGCTTTCAGCCATAACCTCAATGCGATTTGAAAGACTATGTTTAAGCATTTAACCTCCTCTATGATTTTGGCTTAGATGATGTCGAAAGCTACAAAGTGGCAATGATAATACATAAAGGGTTCAAATATCTGATAAACAATGGCTGCAAATATCTGATAAACATATACTCTATATGCATAATTATGTTATTGGCTTAAATGACCATAATTGCACCTTTTGGACTGTAGATCCAGTTTTAGTTCCATCTTTCTCCCAACAAAGCTATTATAAGGGCAACATAGACAAAGAGTAAAAATAGTGCACCTTATTAAGGCTAATTTTCTAACTCCCCAAATTTTGGCTATTTCAATTCAGAAAATCAAAAGAAGAAAAACACCTTGTTATGAATTTGCCAAAGCAAACTTTCCTCAAAAAAAAAAGCACCGTTTTTACAGCTCTGTGGCCCCTCAGCAAATCTGTGACCTGCCACAGCACTTTGTTTTTCCATCATGTCTCTATCTTTAAAGGGGACCAAGAAGTCTTTCTGGGAAATCCGATAAATTGCTCCAGAGTTGCTGGGTTGATTTCCTGAATGCCAAATTTCAAGTCTGAAGTAAATTTAAACACTATCATTGAAATCTCTGGAGGGGGTAAAGGAGGTGGAGAGCAGAGTTTTAAAAATGGAAATCTTAAAACAGCCAGACATACCATTGCAACACTCTCACTCTAATAATCAGCTAGCAAATCTCGCTTCTTCAAATTCATAGAAATTTGATATATGCTGGACTCTGCTTAGTAAACATGTATATAGTCACGAGTTCATCTGTATGACAAACCATTTCCTAGGACTCCACCTTGAGAATCACTTCTAGACAGGCATGTATTGATATATTTCTGACTGGCTTCATCATAGAAATTCAGCCACGCGTGTGTGTGTGAGCATATGTTCAGCTTAAAGACTCATCGATGGCTCTCCATGTGAGACAAAATTATCTGAAATGAGGAAGGGTCAAGAACTCTTAGCTTTTTAAAAACAGATCTCTGTTTGCTTTTCAAGATCTGGCCCTTTGTCCACAGTTATACTTAAAGAACCCAGTATTTTCTAAGTGCTTCCTCTAAGTAGGGCAGTGGGCTCTGCTGACAGGATCTTGCTGGGAAATTGCATATTTGTCAGAAGAATATGTCCAAAATCTTATCAGATTTGCAATCCCAATTTTCTCCTCCAAAGGAATTTGAGGCAGATGGGTATCCCACCGTGAGGTATGCATGGTGGTTTCTGTGAAGTCCAACCGCCACTGCTGCCAAGCTTGGGCGTGAACCCCAGTGAAGGCAGAAAACAAAACAAATCTGGGATGTTTGCCTTCCTCATTTTAAAGGTCTCTGAACATTTCTCAGAAGAGTTAAGTGATACATGAGTCTCATTAAATCACTAAGATAACTGTTTGATGTGTTACTCAATAGATGAAACACAAAACTGTTAAGAATCAGTTAAATTGCTTGAAGGAACAACAAATTCATACACCGGTCCATTCTTTATGTTCTAAAGTGCAATTTATGGGGCTAAACGAAAGTACATGTCATACCTTTAATTTTGTAAAAACTTATGTACAAGTCTATTATTCCAAATAATCACATAACAGAGAACAGCTACCTTTCCGCTCAGTGGGGTGCCATTTTATAGACTTTAAAATTCACTAAGTTCAAGCAGCTTTCGTTCTAAATAATACATGTGCTAAATATGTCACATTAAAAGTGCTTTTGGCATGTAAATGATCCGTTTTCTCATAGAAATGCTTTTAAAAGAATCTGAGCTTTTTTTTTTTTTTTTTTAAATTCTAAGTGCATTGAATTTCATTGTCCTACAGAACCATGCAGAGTTGAGCGAAGCGAACTGCAGGGACAAACCAGCCGTTGTCAGCCTGTGTACTTATGTATCATTTGCACTGTCAGAAGTATACAGAGTTCTATTTGCTTCAACATTATTTTCTGTTCCAATCCTGGAAAAATTTTCTCTTTCACTGTCTTTTTTTTCCCCCTGGAACTAAGTGTTCACAGGCAGTTCCAGGTCCAAAAAGTTAGTGATTTACTGTTAAAACATAAGGCACGTGTATGAATAAGTTTCTTGTGTATTCATTTAATTCTTCAAACTCTCTGCAGTTTCTTCTGTTCTTGAAGGATGAACAATAAAGCTGATGTTTTATGGGTAATTTGAGGTGCTTACCCACCAAAAGACTAATTCAAAATTCGCGTGCATAATATAAATAAAATCGAGAGCGTAATCTCTCCCTCTTGTAGCTTCCTTATACTGCTGCCTAGAGAGGAGCCCTCCCAGCTGCACGCCCAGCCTACTGGGGGGGGGCTGTCTTTTAGAACTTCCGGGTTGGCTGTTCTTCTCCCCCCTTTGTGATGCCATGTAGCAGAATCTGATGATGTCAGCTATCTTCTGCTTTCAGAGATTCGTTGTTCTTACTTATAAAATAAAGCAATGTGAATGCAGTTTCATGTTCATTACGCAGTCTGTAGAAGTTATTTTTCATAGACTACTTAGCTGCAGAATTCTCCTAGAATTTTAACTTCATCATCTCTTCCCCATATAAAGAGAAAAAATGTCTCAATAAATAACTCGGAAGTGATATGTATAAAAAGCCTGAGATCAATCAGAAGCCAAGGAGTTGGTTTTATGGTGGGAGAAATAAAAATATAACCATAAAATGTACAAATAAGAGTTTAGAATATGAGTGGGATGGCCAGTTTTAGTAAATAAAAATATAGGACACCTAGTCATTTTAAATTTCAGATAAACAACAAATAATATCTTAGCATAAGCCCCATACAATATTTGGAGTATGTGTATCTAAAACAGTTTTGAATTTCACTGTTTATCTGAAATTTAAAGTTAACAAGACATCCTATAATTCATCTGGCAACTCTAAATATGAACCTAGTTAAAAAGTCAAACTTACATAATGCACTATAAGCCTTTTACATAAACATAACTATTTATTCCTGTGATTTAGGCAAGGATTATTTATTACATCTATACACTCTACCCACTCTAAAAAGATACACCAGTGTGTATCTTTTAGTTTTAGGAATGTGTTCCTAAAAAAACAGGTTCAAATGTTATAATTTAATATGATTAGCCAAGAATGCAGACAGGAATATGCAGTAAGATAAAAGTTGCCTTTTATTTATTCAACTGAAATTTGCAATATTTCAAGTTGTGTCTGTTTTGTGGATATCAAAATTATTCCTTGTGGCCTTAATTTCTTCATTTTATCACTTAAATATGTTTATATGAAAACTTGTTTCCTCTAAGCGTGTGACTGGATTTCAATTTCCTGGTTAAATCGACTATTCTTAATGAGAATTGCTTTTAGGGAGAGGGCTTACATTTACTGAGCACCTATTATGAGCCAAGTGCTTTAATTTTTGACTTAATCATCACACAAATCCTAAAAGCTAAAAACCAATTATTATCACCATTTACAAAGTTAGCACAAGTTACAGAGCTAATATGGGTAGTGAGTAGTATGATTCGTAGCCAAGCGTAATTGAATGGCAAAGTCTGTGTTCTTTCCACTGCAAAAGGCTGCCGCGGAACAGTTGGCCGAAACTTCCTCTTTTACAAGAAAAGATTAGACTTGGGAAAACCAAGATGGTAAAATCAGGATGTGAGTCTTACACCAATTCAACACCGTGAGGAAGAACCCTCTCCTCCTCCAGCTGTTCTTTAGCATACTTAAAGTGGGTCGGTTAATGAAAAAATTTTCTACAATCAGGTCTTTGGAATGAGAACATTTCTTCCTACATTTTTTCTGCCCTTTAGACTCATTTCCACACCATAGAATAGCAAGAATTTAATACCCGTGGAGCCCAGTTTTGAAAGAAAAGTCTTTAACCACATCTACATTAAGCCTGTAACTCATGCATAAGCCCCAGAAGCTACTTCTTTGGATCAGTCCCCTCTACAACCACTGGGAATTATTCATTAGCATTCACAGTGCGAAAAATGCGCGTGTGTAACACCACTGCATTTTGCAAAATGCAATTTTTGGCAGGTTGACTAAAATCTTGGCAAGCATTACCATTTTCCCAAAATGTATTTGCATATAGCCTTACTGATTTTTATCACTGTAACTGGACTCTCTCCAAATTCTCCCCATCCCCAAACTTAAATAGAGCACTTCAGTAAAGGTTTCTTATAAATTAAAAAGCACTATTAAGAACAGGTGGAAACATGAAACTAGCACTTTATGTATTATAAAAGAAAAGCCCTAAAACACACTCAGAGGCATTTATTTATTGTGCTTCTAAATCTGCATTTACACTTGATAAACTAGGAGTGTTTAACAGGTTACCAGAAAGAAAACCTTCCCAGAGAGTGACTGAAGGCGTTCATTCTAAGAGGAGTGTACAGGTCCTAAGAAAGCTGTGTGAGGTTAACGATTAAAAAAATAGAGGCCCTATAATTTTTCCTTTAATATCACCAGCAATCATTTAAAGATTATGGGCTAATATACACAATCCACAAAATTCATTTGAAAATATAATATAATATAATATAATATAATATAATATAATATAATATAATATAATATAATATATATTCAGAGTTTGTTATGCCACTAGGTAAACAGATACACAAAGGAAACATTGACTAACAGGTAAATTTGCTCTTTCTCAATTATATTCACAAATGCAAACAGAACTGAAATAGAATGAAAAGACTGTAAAAAGAAGACTCCAAGTCTTTTCCTACAAATCTTCTGATAGTGTAAAGAGAAACAATGAAGAAAACCCGCCAGGATCCCAGCCCTGTTTCTCCCCCTCCGATGCCACCACATCGGCCACCCTGAGGAGGACAGCGCCTGAGCAGCGCAGAGGACATTTGAGAGGATTAATTGGATTGATGGTGTTGCTGACCTTATGAAAGGCAACACTACAGCTACGCGTCTGAATGCTTTAATTGCACAAAACAATCTTCTTTTGATATAGTTTCCAGATCCATTGTAAAATGATGGAAATTTTTTCTTTGAATAATTTTTCTTACAAAGCAGGTTTGCCAAGAGATAACAGTACAGAATCTTTGGATTTGAAGTAAATCTGTGTGGTTTTGAGCAAAATACTGTGCAACTTTATAATGTCTTTTGGAAACACTGTCTAATCTTTTTAAATAGGCTCTTGCATGAGTGTTTTCCATATTCATTGCCTTCATTCAGAGACTTTGAGCAGGTTTACATTTTTTAATTAAGAAAGATAGATACAATAATATCTTTAGTCTATGCTACAATGAAGATAATAATTTAAGCATAAGAAATCATTAATTTCTAGGGGGATTTTTTTTTTCGAATTTCCAAATGGCTAAGTTGCTCTCAATTCCAAAAGTATTGATGGATTTGCCCTTTGAGGAAAGGGATAAGTGTACTCATAAATAAAGTTCTAGGTATAGTGTTTGTGTATAAAAATAGAGCTTTTGTAGCCAAGGAAAAAATTAAATGGCCTGTGGCATTTGGAAGTTTGAACACTGATATGATTTGTTTTTGCACCATGCTAAAACTAGTCTAATGTATACTATCATAAAGTGACCAAAAGCTCAACTTTATTATTGCAAAATGCATTGCCCTCCATTAACAAGGATAGTGATTATTAAGCCCTAAAATCAACTTAAACTGCAGCAAGAGGGACTCAGTTTAGCTCTAAAGGAAAAATCTCCTGATTGCATGGTTATCAGTAGGTTACCGAAGAAGTTTATAAAAGTCTATCTGCAGGAAAATTTTTGTCTGGGTACCTCTGCATGGGCAATCTTACTTTTAAGCTGGAAGATGACCCACATTTATTCATTAAGTTTCTCTAAATCACATAATTCAAAAATTTTGGGGTGATAGCAGTAGATAGGAAGTATGTAAAAGATTTACCTTCTATTCCCAAGAAACACATGGAAAGCCTGATGTCAATATTTTTCACATAATTTCAAAACAATAACATTTTTCACCTAATACTAGTTGATGTGCCAAAAAATTCAAATAGAAAATAATCCTTCAACATTATTTTTTCTTTTCCTCCCTTTGACTGTTTCAGAAAATAATTGGTGAACCCTGCGAAGCCTTCCAGATTTTCACAAACTTATTCATACCTGTCCCATGGTTAACTAAATTAGGTGCTTAAGGAAAAAGGAATGCCCACCAATTTCCAGTACTTAAGTGAATGTAAAACTTGAACTTTGTCACCTCCTGGGAATTTCAGGGCCTATCTGAAATCAAGTACCTTTTCATTTTTAATATTACATCAAGACCATCACTGTGTAAAAAGAGAACCTAAGATTTCAGTGGACCCCTAGATACGAGAGCAATAGGAACTAGGGCACAAACAAAAGCAAGGTAGGCATGTATTTTGAGGACAATGTAATAAAGTGGCTGCATCCCTCTCAAGCTGTGTGACCTTCAACATACTATTTCAATTCACGGAGTTTCAATTTTCCAAATAATTAAAAAGAATGTTAGACGTTGTCTCTTCTTGTTGTCTCTAGTTTTGTGTTTTAAAAAATTTAGTAAGAAAGTTAAGCATAGCAGGTACTCAAAAACTGGTGTTTCATGCGATGTCATTTTGTTATCATTTTGATGGGATGCCGTGAGGACTTAACTCGTTCATATCAATTAGCCTAGGTAAAACTGCTTTTGTTATACATCATTTTGCTTCAAATTGCAGAATATATTGATGACTTTATGTGAGGACTTCCTGTAAATATGGGCCCCTCATCTGCAATTTGGAAATTCTCTAAACACTGAACTTTTTTGTGTAACTCATTCGGTGTCGACACAGATCTGAGCTGATGTGAATGTGCACACATTTCACTACAGAAATATTATCGTGATTATGGGGGCTGCCCAGAGGCCACTGGAAGTGCTCATGTTATGTAAGATATATGTACTGTGTTCAGTCTCTAAAATCCAGAAGTTGTAATTCTAAAACACATCTGGCCCCAAGGAATTTAGATACAGGGATTGTGGGTCCATGTGGCTATTAATAAACCATTTTTTTTCTTTCCTTGGCCTTTTAGAAAATTAAAATATTGAAGTCAAAGTTAAGTTAAGTGGTTAGAGTGGTTTGACCTAAATTCACTTGCGTCATCTGTTAAATTCCTCATTTCAAATGGCTTTGTCATGATTGGTTATAGGAGTAGAAAAGAAGAAAGTGGCTTACAAAGTATACTTCCAGAGGTCTGCAAATCAAAACGGTCTAAATAAACGTAGGGCAATGTGCCAAAAAAATTACAAGATGCTATAGCAGTAACACCGGCAAGTCATTAGAGCACACCGATACGCTTGTCTGGAAAGAAGAGAGAGCAGGGCTTGTCAAAGACAATCTCACTTCGAATCTGACTACAACAGGATTTGTATTTACTTTTTCACTTAAAGTCCTTATCAGCAAGACAGACCTACTAGCACTGGCCATGCACTTTTCTATCAGAGTGCTGTTAGGGATGAATGAATATGTTGAAAGAATGGTGTATTAATAGCAGTAATGTCCCCATCTGTCCACTCCTGAATAGGCTTTACTCAACTAGACAATTCCTATTTTTTAGCTAATAAGAGTAACACTACTTGGCTTGAGACAAAACACAAAACAAGGGAGGGTTTAGACACTTGCAGTCCCTGAGGTCTTATAACAAAGGGCAGGGATTGCATCTCCTGAGTCCTGGCCTCATTCTTACATCAATGATTATGTTCAACCTCCCTAAATCCCTTCAGTGCACGGCTTCATTTCTTATTCTCAACTGTTGTGTCATGAGCACCTGCCAAGTTTTCCCTAAATTCCTTTTGGATGAATTTTCAGGCAGTTTCCAAAGTATCTCCCTTTTGTGATAAGGACTCTGCAATGTATTTCAGGTGAGGCATTTAAAATCCCACTCATAATTGTTTGAAATCTTCCCTCATTCAAGCTGTCAGAGTTTGACAGCCCTGGTTCTGTTGTTATGCACTATTAAATGGGAGCCGCTCTCCAGCCTAGGGGTACCTCTCTTTTCAGTGGTGGAAAAATGGGCAAAGCTTATTGGGGATCCTTGGGGAAAGTGACACCATATAAATGGGAGTTTCAGCAGGAGGAATGAAAATAATAAGTCCCTTTCTGAAAGCTCAAACCTACAAAATTTTTAAATGTGTTGACAATGTTGCATTTTGATGCTTCCATTTCTATTTCTGAGTTTCAAAATAACTTTAAGGCATGCACTTTTATAGGTCAGAATATGAGAAAGGCATACAATGTATTAGTGTTTTAAGTTTGGGGTTTTCTTTAAAAGCCATTAAACAGTAAATGTCTTGAAGATAATAAATATTTTCTGCATTTAGGTTAGGGCGAAGGGGGGGGAAGATGCAATGGCTTTTCCATCTGATTTCTGTTTTCGATAAATACCCTAATGACTTCTGCTGCAAGATTCAGAGGTCATTAGAAAGCAGCGTTACTAATCTAGAGGGAAACAAATTTCAACATGGGCCAGTAATATATCTTAAAGCTCGTAAACACATTGCATCCAATTACCTTGATATGCTTTACATGATAAGAACAATTACAAAATACCTGGAAGAACTGATGTGCTGAAGGTAATTATTTTAATTTATTCACACCTAGATACAGAGATAGAATATGAGATGTATATACTTCCATCAGCAGTTCTTTCTTCTGGATTTATGTATTCATTTGTTGACTTATTCGATACACATTATTTGTGTTTTTTAGATGCCATGCTAAAAATGGGTCCCACGGAACATACCAAAAAGCAAGTACAAACTCTATGCTAAAGAGCAGGCCCTCTAGTAGAAGAGATGATGCTTATGCACAAATAACGGTAATACAGCACAAAACGGAACAAGCACTGTAGGAAAGGTACCAACTTCTCCTCTTACATGTAGCCATTTGAAATGAAGAGGGCAATTCCAGCTAGGAGAAGCTCCGGGAAGATGTCAAACTGAAGCTACATCTTCACCTCGGATTTGGGGAGCAGGGGTAGGGAAAGAAGGCACACGCAAAAGGAAGAAAGAAAGCAATCCAGGTTGAGAGATGGTGTTCAAGACAAGGAGATGGGGGTGCACAGTGCACACACAGGGAAAACCGACAACAGAGTGTGGGCGAAACGGAGAGACTATTCCAGTGAGGAGAGGGGAAGGACGCTGGGAAGGCTGGCCGAGAGCCAGGTCATGGGGGACGCTTGGCAAAGAGCAGAGCGGAAGAGGCTGAACTTTATTAATAAGCACTGAACTCTATTAACAAGCCATTAAAGGTTTTGGAGAATAAAATGGCATGAGGATATGAAGCTTAATTGGTCAGCAGAATGATGGATAGGTGAGAAAGGTGAAAGAACTGAGGCAGGAGACCAAACGAGGCAGCCAGTTGAGGTGAGAAGCAATGAAGGGCTGAGCTAAAGCAGAGGCAATAGGAGTGGATGGTGCAGTGGGTTTTAGACTCTGAAACCTAAGAGTGGCGGTAGGCTGGGCTGAGAAGAAGGGGTCAGTGGAAAGGGAGATGCTGAAGACAAATGCATGCGTGAGAAAATGACGAGAAATGTCCAACGAAGATGGAGGCAGGGCAGAGAGAGAGTAGACCGGGTTTCGTAAGTACAACAGGAGTGCTGTTAATCAGCTGAGAATGAAAGACTGGGAGCACAGTCAGGGATTGGACGGAGAAGGAAAAACGTCTAGAATGACCAATGGGGAGGACAGATTAGAGAAGTCTTAGGAGAACAACGTGCAGATTGTCAGGTGTCTGAATGTGCCTCACTTGAAAGCACTGGCATGAAGTGATGCTAAAAAATGTTAAGAAAAGTGTGTAAACAAGGCCGTGGTAGATTGTGAATTCCAATAAAAAAACAAAAAAACTTTATAGAGTAAATATAAACAGCTCTTCTTAAAGCAGTAATAGCCAGAAAGTCAGAAAATTAGAAAAAAAATTTAATATTTTGGTACAAAATGAAGTGAAACTGTCTTATATGAATTTTTCTTATTAAATAAGCAAAGTCAATGTGTGTGTATATAAAATACACACACACTACATACTATATTATTATATGTGTATATATAAAATAGAGCAAGCCTTGCTTCATTATACTAAGTGACATATTAAGTGACTCCGGTACACAATACACATTTCCTACCTACATAAAACTCCCTCTTCATGAGCAAAGAGTGGCCAGTGCACAGCAGCGGTGATGCATTTATGAAATGTTCTCTGAAGCCACTTGCTCAAAACGAGGAAAGGAAGGGAAAAGACTTCCTCCTCTTCATAGAGTTGATACTTGTCATCCAGCCCTAGGGGACAGCGGTAGGTTCATCAGTTTAAGCCCTTCCTGTCAAGACTGAAAAGAGCGGGCCCTTCATTTTTACTCTAATTTTGGTAACTATGGGTTTTCCCTCAAAGTACAAACCCACTGTAGTAGAAGCTGGAGGAAAGGGTTGAGCCCTTCCTTGCACACTTCCTGGAAGATGAGAATTAGTGTTCTTAGGAAGACGGAAAATTTCATCAAACATAATGATCTTAAAAGATGGGGTATAATTACTATGTATGTGTTTGTTTTCTAAGAATATACATATGGCATATTATACAATAGGTTAAACTTTACTTTTGTGGGATGTAGATTTTTTTGAGCAACTACCGTACCATTAGCTATCAATCATAAAGATCTTGCCGTACCTCTATACCTTTCCCCCTTCCAGTTCCTGCCGCCTCCAGCACACATAAAGTGGCACCTCGGTACTTGTCATGAACTTCTTCCAGAACTCATGATGAGGGCCAAAACCCACGAGTACCAAACAAGCAACGAGTGATGGAGCATTTTCTCTTGCAGGTGGTTTTGTGACTTATACAAGTTCTAGCAAGTGCAATACATCCTGAGCAAGTGCTGAGTGCTGAAACATTTTTTTTTTCTCATCAAAATGCAATGAGTATAGGGTTTGATGAGTTCTGAAACCAACAAGTACCAAGGTACGAATGTACACTTAAATTCAAGGTACACATCAACTGACATCACTATGAAAAACTAGGAAAAGAAAAAGAAAATCTTTATACTTCTCAGTGTTAACTCCTATAAAATATGTAATGAAAATAATTATATATTATATATTTAGGGTCAGTCTACATGAATCAGTCCACAGATGGCAAATAAAAATATTGTTGCCAATAAATCAGTCCTCTAGGAAACAGGCATTAATTTAATAGGATGGGAGTGAGTCAGTACTGCCCTGGGAAAACAGGTGCTGAAGATGCTGGTACCTTGTACTAGAATGTACTGCACACATATACAAAGAACTGTGTGTGCCCTAACGTACACTGGTGCTTATTAGTGCCTTGAAATAAGAGACAAGACAGGTTAGCACAGTAAGAACTTGGAGCCAAGAAATGTAAACTGAGCTTCATTTAAAGAAGGGCTAGGAGGAAAGACACCTGCCAAAATGGCTGTCATTAATAAATCAACAAACAACAAATGTTGGTGAGGATGTGGAGAAAAGGGAGCCCTTGTGCACTGCTGCCGTGAATGCAGACTGGTTCAGCCACTGTGGAAGACAGTACAGAATGTCCTCAAAAAATTTAAAATGAAACTACCTTTTGACCCAATGATTCCACTTCTGGGAATATATCCTAAGAATCCTGAAACACCGATTCAAAAGAATATGAGCATCCCTATATTCACAGCAGCATTACTGACAATAGCCAAGATCTGTAAACAGCCTAACAGTCCATCAGTAAATGAATGGATCAAAAAGCTATGGTACATTTACACAATGGAATACTATGCAGCAGTAAAAAAGAAGGAACTCTTACCTTTTGGGCCTGGAGACTATAATGCTAAGTGAATTAAGCCAGGCAGTAAAAAACAAATACTGTATGATCTCACTTATAAGAGGAACCTACTGAACAAAATAAACTAATGAGCAAAATAGAATCTGAGGCACAGAATCATGGAATAGACTGACAACTGTAACAGAGGAGCGAGGGCTGGCTGTAAGAAGGTGAAGAGATTAGTCAAAGAATATATATGCATGACATATACGGACAATGGTGTGGGGATTGCCTGAGGGAGTGAGGGGTTTGGGTGGAGGGAGGCAAGGGGGAAAATTGGGACAACTTCAATAGTATAAACAATAAAATATTCTTTAAAAATTCTTCTTTCTCTCTCTGGGAAGTAAAAATGTTAGCTTAGAAGATCTGGGCCGCTCAAACTCGGCACATTTCCAAGGTCTTCAGTACTGGTCTTTGGTACCCAAGGCCTAGGCGAGCTTCCTGGTTGGAAACATTGCAAGGGTTGTGTGTGTCCTTGCTAGGGGAATTCAACACTCGTCACGTGGCCCCGCTGGCACAGAACAACTGGGAGTGTGTGCCTAGTTCCTCCGGAGCTATGCCTTATGTGCCTTTTTCCTTTGATAATTGTAATCATTATTCTTTCACTGTAATAAACCATAGCTATGAGTATATCCATTCTTTGAGTTCTGTGAGTCTTTCTAGCGAAACACGCAACCTGGCAGTGGCCTTAGGAATCTCCAAAACACTCTAACGGTTGCCATTCCGTTTCCCTGCTTTGTTTTTCTTCACAGCACTTAACACTACTACAACTATTCAATTGCATTATGCATTATAATATGCCGTATCATACTGTACGTGATTTTCAGATTATAGCAATCACACTCCCTTCCTGTGCCCCCTCCCCACACACATAGACAGTTAAATGTAGACGCCTTTGTCCTTTCCACTGCTACATCTCTAGCACTCAGAGCAGTGCCTGGTACATAATAGGGGCTCACTCAGTATTTGAGAAATGAATGAATGAATGAAGCAGAAAGATATCATTAGATCTGAAAAGAAAGGTCATTACCTGGTTTACTTATCATCATCCCTGTGGCTAAATAAACCTCCATAATGGGAAAAATGTAAAGCTCCACCTCCTAACAACTTTTAGGTTGGCTGTGAGCAATTGCGGCAACTTGTCAGTTTACTTCGTTTTCCTGTGCTAGCAAGGAAAAGCCCACCCAAAGGGCTTAGGTGAAACAGAATGAGGAATGAATAGGATTTAGCAAATAGCCCAAATAATAATTTAATAATTCATTAAAATGCGAAGAAAATCCCTGTTTTGTGTTAAAAAAAATAAGGCGAAGAGTTAATAACTCTCCCAGGATTCTATTCTGTAGAGTTACTATTTCTCTGCTTCACCTGGTGAACCTCCAGTTATTCACCAAGACCCAGGTGGAAGCTTGCCCCTTCCTACCTTACTGTGGGGCCTTTCGCTGCTCTTCCGAAATGTGCTTCCCTCGGTGCTCCCAAAGAGCTCCTCACATCTCACCTGACCACAGGTCACATTGTACGCACGTTGTTGTTTGTTTACCTGTCCCTCTAATGGACGAGACTCTGAGATCATCATGGTGAGGACAGTACTTAATTGATGGTTCTGGTCTGCTAGAACTTGCCTATGTCCTGGCACATAGAAGGCACTCACCAAATTTTAAACCCATAAAGGAGCTCATGAATGAGTAAGTGAAAGAATAGATGAGTACACACTGATGATGGGCTCAAGCAGACAGTCATTAGGTACAAGAAATTATACACAGTTCTATTTACAAGGTCTTTAAAAAATTCTTCCTCTTAAGAGATTTAATGAGCAAATGTTGAAGCAAGTTTAACCTATGAAAAGTCTGAATTTGTCTAGGTATCCAACTCTCACACCATTAATATTGTGAGGGTGAATAACAATAACATATATTGTCTATTTCCTCATACATGGAAGGATAATAACAGAAAATACTTGGGTTAGCAATTGCTTATAAAGCTATTGTTATCTTTCTCAAAGATATTTGGATTTCTAAATTAGGTTCTTATGCCTGAATAAACCAAAACATAGTACCCTATTTTCAAAAAATCAGAATTAACTTTTGATATGGATAGTCTGAACCCCAAGTAAAATTGGCAGGGAGATGGCCACAGAGCCCTGCAATACTAATGACAGAAGTCAACTTCAAAATATTCAGGGCTTAGTCCATCAGTCATGAACTCTAGGGTACGTTTACTTCCTGAAGTAGTCTTTCTAGAACGGTTGTTTGAAGGAGGTAGTCCTTTCTCTCAGCCAATATTTATGAAGCATCTACATGTGAGAGGCTTTGTACTAAGCTCTGTGAGGGCAACAGAGATAAATAAGCCATGGTCACTGCTCTCGGGGAATTTTCCGTAAAACATTTTTCTTCAGATGCCGAAAAGGGAGGAACATAATCACTACACAAAGAAATAAGATAGTCTAGAATAGGGAATCACACCCTAACTCTTGTTTTAGTTGTAAAAGCCATGTTCAAAGTGATTTATTTGTGAGACTCTCATTTCCATTTGAGTTCCTGCTTTGAGGATCAAGAACTACAGATCATTTCATGGGGTAAACCATGCACATATATCATGTTCTCACTAGTTTCTAACCCGCCATGATCACCAGACGATACGAGCAGGATGAAAAAAAAAAAAAAAGGAAGAATTTGTCATTTATAACCCAAGTGAGCTCACCTCTGAATTGCACTGTGGCCTTAAAAGAAGACTGTCATGGGAAGGACAGTAAACTATAGAGAGCTGGCTATGGCTTGTCAAACTGACGAAGCTGCAGGACTGTCCCCTGAAAGTCACAGCTCAAGAATCTCCCAGCCTCAGTGTTATCTGTCCCATTTAAAGCTGGGACTGTAAATGGAGTGATATTAGTAACACCTTAAATTTGTTAAGTGCTTACTATATCCACAGAAGTGCAGAAATACTTAATCTTCAAAACTATGCTTTAAAAATTATATTTATAGATGATAAAACAGACTTTTAGAAGTCAACTATTTTACCCAAGGTCACGTAAGTGGGAAATGGTGCCAACTTCTTTGATTCTATAACCTGTACTTTTGAAGATCAAGAATTAGATGAGGGGTCAGAAGCCCAAATGGGATGAGTTTCAAGGTCAGGAGTCCAGTTCCAACTGATTCATAAGGCAGAAACCTTGTCACAATGGCAAGTATGGAAAAGTCAGAGAAAAATGCGTTATTCACCGGGCACAAATATCCAGAACCTGCAAATCTAGAGCAAAAACAAAAAACAAAAAACAAACAAACAAAAAAATGTAATTTCCCAGAAGTAAGTTTTAATGAAAACAGGAATAAAGGAGATAAAACTGAATGCAGAATACTTTCCTTCAGTTGTTTTACGCTAGAAAACTGGAAATAAATAAGGTCTTTATCTCCCCTTTTAAACATCTTTAAAAATTAGATTCTCTTATGGGCTGGTTTAGCAAGACCTACATGGTGAAAGAAAACAGAGCGGGGAGCCAATTAAGGTGCGAAATCCTGGAAATCGGTAATCTTATCAAGTTGATGAGAAGTCAAAAGAGAGACTGAACACAGTTACAAGAAAATCATTAGCTTTCATTGAATACAAGATGCTATCGCAAGTCTTCATAAAGAAATTAAATTTATAGCTTTGGTTGGTGTGGCTCAGTGGATTGAGTGCTGGCCTGCGAACCAAATGGTCTGTGGTTTGATTCCCAGTCAGGGCACGCACCTGGGTCGCAGCCAGGTCCCCAGTAGGGGGCATGCGAGAGGCAACCACACATTGATGTTTCTCTCCCTGTCTTTCTCTCCCTGCCCCTCTCTAAAAATAAATAAATAAATCTCTTTTTTTTTATTAAATTTATAAACTGGCTATGTTTTTTACCTCTCTTTATAAACCCTTTCTTAGAAAAAATGATGAAAGATGCACAGAGAGAAGGTAAAAATATTACATAGCAGAATTTTAGTTTTAGTCCCTCTTAGGCAACCCCTGAGCTTTGCAAAATGGCTTCAGTTCCCAGCATACTTTTCATCCACGTCACTTAAATCTGGTGAGAAAACGCTGTCATTCTGCCACTAGATGGCGCTGTCACAAATTAGGATGGACAGCATTACACAAAGCCTAAACTTAACAATTTAGAGAAAAAGCAATAAAGATTAAATATACACCAAAATACAATAAACATTAGAGTGATTCAGAGAACAGTGCAACAAACAAATAATATATACCGAAACAGTACTGTCCTACTGGGACATACATCACTAAAGATTCTATTTTATGACTAGATTCTCTCTAGATACCCTAAGATATAACGTTATTTGTTCAACATATTTTGGGTCCCAATATTTTTACTTCAAGCTATTGAAGTCAATATTTAACAAACACATTTTCTGCCAAGTTTTAACATGATATCATCCTCTGAAGAAACAAAGTCTAGAAGTAATATGTCTTTTTGGCAATATTTATCAGGATTTTGACACAAAACCTGAATTATTATTGAAAGTAAATAGGAAATCAAGGACTCAGATGTCTTGAATTTTTTCAGGTGCTCTCAAGGTTAACATGTACTCTGTGGCAATGAAAAGGCGGATAAATAAAGGCTATCTGGTGTCACATAATCTGTAATATTTCCTATAACTGTGACTATTTCTTAAATAAAAAATTTCAGCTGACAAATTTAATTTCCCCTTTGGGTTTTGTTTAAACATTGGCATCTCTAGTGTCATGGAACTGAATACAAAGCTAGGTTCTCCAGGTCTCGCTACTTCACTTTTTGACTCTATATCTGTCATTTACAGCTATGAACCTGCCATAAGATCTTTATATCATAAAAAAATTACACACACACATGCACACACACATCTATATATATATATATATCCACTAAAAAAAAAAATCTCAACTTGGTGAGGAAAAAAATATGGAACTAATAGAATCCCATTCAGGAAGTTTCTGAAACACCTACTGGAACAACATGGAAGACAGCAAGTTCCGTCTTCACACAGCTGGCTGTGTTTAAAAGAACCACAGGAAATGAAGCAGCTTCCAAACCTGTCAGGCTCTTCCAAAGGGCAAATGGCTGCAAGCCCTTGGGGACTGAGGAATCTCATGTGAGGTGGCACACCAAAGCTGAAAGCTGGCCTTGGACCAACAGCTTCAGCCTTGAATGAATGTGTGTGTGTGTAGGTACATATATATGTACATGTGTGAGTATATAAAAAATACACAGAGAGGGAGCCAATAAATGTGATATGAACTCCACAGACATTGTGGTCTAAATTTAAACAGGAAATAAAGTTAGGTCATTGTTGGTTAGGGCAAAGGTGACAATCGCAATAATTTTGCAAAACACACTCGAATGAGGAAACAGAGGATGACAGACTTGACATTCTACCAAAACAATCCAAAAGAAATTGTTTATAATAAACATCCCAGGCCCACAGAAAGACCGTGAAACCTGGAGCAAATTTTTCCATCCTCCAGCTATGCCTTTGTTATGAAGGTCTGGACTTTAATTAGGCCTCTTCTGAACCAGCAGTGAGCAGGCCTATTTGTGAGCATTTGCTTCTGTTCTAAGGGGAAAATGGCCCAGTCAGTCGCTGAGAGTCTGACTTCTTCCAGAGCTTTACCATTTCTTCACAATTGTTTGTTCTGAGAATACAGCTAGACCAAGGAAAATCTGAAACCCCACAGAAGCATTCCTTTCACAATGAGCCTCTACACTGAAGCATATAATATTTGACAGCCTTTTGTGAGTAGCACAGTCCGTGGATTTTTTTTTCTCCAGCAGTGATATCCTTTCACCTCATTATAAAATATAACCTGTCATAGCTAAATTGAGGAGTTTTTTCAACGGGGCTGGAAAACTCATCTTTAATTACTGTATAGGAGAGTGCTTCTGAATTATCAACTATGCAGAAAAAGGCTGAAAGGCAATCTGATCACGGTAAGAAACAGATACGCCTTGATAAAGGAGCCATGTTGTTGGGTTTTCGGTTTCTCAGGTGGTGGCGCTTTGATATGGACGGCTTTGAAATCCACGTGTGATGAAAAACAGAAAGAAGCACTTTCATTAGTCTAGGAGTATTCTGTGTACACTTCACTGTCCGTGCATCGATTCATTTTGAGGATTTTGTTGGGTTATCAGTCTTACATTATAAATATCTAGATGTGCACTCCAAGACAATTTCTAATGGCGTTTTCTTTATATCAGCTTAATGTATTGGTTACTATCATAAATTGTGACAGACCTGGTTCCAAACTCAAACTCTGCCACTAGCCAGCTGATGACCTTTGCAATTTCTAACTCTCTGAAAGCTTCAGTTATCTTATCTGAAAAGAAAGAGAATCATCATATCTATATCATATAACTTTTTAAGAAGATGAATAAGATAATGAATGCAAAGGGTTTAGCAAGGTACTTAGCACATTATAGCCATTCAATGAATGGTAGCTATTATTATTATTAGAAATATTCAGCACTGAACTTTGATAGTTTTGGCTGCAAATAAAAATTACATTGCTAATGACAGATTGAGTATTAGATAGAAAGGCATAAGACAAAGAAAACCTCAGGTATATATCTTTCAGTTGCATAAACAGGACGGTGGTTATAAAGAGGCCAAACCAATAGACCCTTGAACATCTGACATACTGAATCCTATTTTGCTCTAAAGTCACCTCTTTTGCTTTCTTTTTTAAGATTTTTAAAAAATATTTAATTTATTTATTTTTAGAGACAGAGGAAAAGAGGGAGGAAGAAAGGGAGAGAAACGACCTGGTGCAAAAGAAACATCAATTGGTCGCCTCTCACACACCCCCAACTGGGAACCAGCCCACAACCCAGGCATGTGCCCTGACCGGGAATTGAATCATCGACCTTTCGGTTCACAGGGCAGTGCTCAATCCACTGAGCCACACACCAGCCAGGGTATGAACCCTATTTTAATTACTACTCTCTCAAAGGCAATAGACCCAGAACCAGATTCTGCTGGTCAGTCAGTCACTCCCTCACTCACTCACTCAAAAAAAAAAAAAAGTTTCCCATGGAAAAATGACTCTGGGCAATACTACATACCTTTCAACCTTGGAAATTCACAGTGCACATTAGCATATTAAAGGCTTTAAAATGTCCTGCAGTGGAGAAACCATCTTTACTCTGATTGACATGGATTCCCCAAACCTACCTGGTGATGCAACTCTCTTTTTTCATCCTATTACTACTGATGCACTACTAATTTATTGAGTACTATTACATGCCAGCCGCAGTGTCAAGCACTTTCTGTATATTAACTCGTTAAATCACAATGAACATACTTGAGATAGGTACCATTTTTAATTCTATGTACTTGCCCAGGATTACTCAGCCAGTCACTGAGAGCAGGATTCAAACGCCAGCACTCTGACACCAGAGTCCCATGCTGAGCCGGCACTTCATAACTCTTCTCACAGTGTTACACATACCAGGAAACCACCCAAAACTAACGTAACCAACAAAAGGAGTTTACACTCTCCTCTAACTAAAAAACCAGTGTGAGATTTTGACACTAGAGGTGTGCACTCCAGTCTCTGAAAGTCACTCACCTCTGTCCTCCTCCATGTGTCAGCTCGGTCCTGATGCGGACTTCCTTGCCTTAAGCCGGCCTCTCCCAGGTAGTCCTCATTTGCCTCCAAAGAGGGCAGAAAGCTGCTTCTCCCCATCCATCAGACAGAGTTGCTGGTTTCTTCCGGTTAAGTCACATGTCTGTCTTGGGTCAAGGAAATGTGATGTGCTTTAGGTCTGGTTGTTCTTCAGCTGATCAGGGTGTAGTAGATTGGCTTAGGCCCATCATAGCCCACTGCTGAAGCTGAGAGGGAGGCCAATCCCAGGCAAAACACGTAACAGCAAAATGGGCTCCTTCTAGGAAAGAGAAAGGGGAGATGGAGCTCGCTGGCTTGTGCTTTGAATGACAGGATTCTCACTGAAAACTGATGTAAGCGTTCTGTGGAATATACTTTCTAAAATACCACTCCATGCTTTTCTTTTTTTTTTTATTCTTTAACATGCTGATGTCCTGTGGAAAAATAGAGGGAAGAAAAAGGTAATTAAGGAAACTAAAGCCATTGAAGAAAGACAACATACTCAAGCTGTAACTTTGCCCTGACATTTTGGATCTTCTCTTCAGAAATTCTAATGGTACCTAGAATAGAAATGTACTACAGAACTACTTTGACAATGTTTAGGGGAAAACCCTGAAGCATGATAGGCTCATTAGACTTTTTCTTGGCCAAACAGAAATGTCTCTGAAATCTATTTATATAAAAATTAAGTATGTTCTCTAGAGCTTATAGAAATATAGAGAATAAAAGTAAAGTCACCGGCCCCTTGCCTATGCTCTCCATTCTCTTTAAGTCAACAGTTTGGTATATGTATTCCCAAGCTTTCCAAACTTTCTCCGCCTTCACAGACACACATGCAAAAAAACGTACTTTTGTGACGTAAATGGAACATGTCGTTCCTTTGTTTTCTCATTCAAATGTACAACTAAAGAGCTCTTCATCATTACAAAGAGAATTTTATCATTACAAAGAGAACTTCATTCTTTTTAACTGCTCTATAGGATGCCACAGTATGGGCGAACCATCATTTAAGTTTTCCCACTTGTTCACTGACAAACGTTTAATAGTTTCTAATATTTTACTTTCAAAAACCAAAACCAAAAACAAAAACCAGTTCAAACGGCCATCCTTGCACATGCTACCTTGTGCACATGTAACCCACCAGTGAAATTGCTTGGTTAGAGGGGTTTGAGCACTTTAAATTTTGATAGAATTTGCCAAAATGGCTGTTGCAACTTACACTCTCATCAACAGCATCTGAGAGTACCTGTTTCCCCACTGCATGTTAGCAATCCTTTTTGCATTCCGTTTCAAAGAGCAATCAACAGGGCTCCGGTTAACTCTGCGAGGGAAGTGGCTCCCTGAGAGCTTTCAGAATGTATCATTAGACACAAAAGAAAACAATTACTTGATGTGAACCCACTCCGTGATTGGTGTTACAATAATAAAGAAAACCCTCTTGATTGAACGGCTACTTACCTTAGGCTTCAAAGACATTAACCACCTGCTTTACAGTGTGTTTAAGAGGTCAGTAAAGGTCACTTATCCCCATTTTGCAGATGCAAATTTTGAAGAGTGAATAAAGTCCGTAAAAAATTCTATCAGGCTGTGTACAAGAATAGACAACAAGAATCCAGGTTTTTTGATTGTCCCCCCGCCCGCGTCTCCTTTTCCTGGTGATGAGGCAGCCTTTAAATTCAGAAACAAAACTCTGACTTGCGCCCCTTTGAACCTAGGCCAAGTCCAGCTACTTGCGTTAAAAACATATTTCTGCTTTAACTTCTACTTCATTGGACAGTGTTTTAAAAATACTAAATGTAGTCCATGCCAAGGAAACTTCAAATTCAGTTCCTAGGCATGTGGTGGCCTTTGTTCCCCTCAGCAAAGACTACTAGTATTCTTTTGTTGGCTGACCCTGGTGATCTGAAAGGAAATGAGCAGAAAAGAAGGTGTCATCCACAGAACTCAATATTTACTTTGCTCTGTGCCCATGAATAGAATTATGGAAAAATTCACAGGCTTGTGAACTTGAAATCTCTGTACAGTAGGCAACAGAGACATTGGCAACTTACTCAGCGCACTTATGAGATCATCGCTTTGAGCTCAGCCCCAGATATATGTCCCAGAAGGAAGCCATGTGGGCTTTAATGCCTGTCTTGTTCCCTTGCAGAGAAGTCACAACTTACCCAAACATACTTGTTCACAGACAATCTAAATGAAACATCCATATTGATGACAGCTGGCCCAGGAAACACAAGAACGCCCCTTCACATCTGGGAGCAAGCTACTTGCAAACTTTGAGATGAGCACTTGGTTGTTTTTTATATTTCAGTCTCAGGTCGGTGAATTGTAATGGCATCAGTACAAATTTAAAGCAGTTGGAATGCTTGTGACAAAGTGGCTTTCCTGACCGGAAATGAACTTTTTCCTAAAAGTACTTAGTCATGCTTAGCTGGTTTAAGAGTAACTGTCAGTAATCTTATCTTCCTACAAAGGCTCTCCGGCTTCTCTCCTACCTTCTTCAGCACCTCGACTTGGAGGCACCGTTCTGTTCTGCCTGGACACAGGCTCCGCAGCATCCAGCATTCCCTGTCTATGGTTTTGACACATTTGTCGCAGCAGCTAAGGTTTGGGAAGAGAGTTGAAACAATTTCACGAGGCTTGTTATGACTCACATGGCCCCTGTGTAGTCCTTTTAACATCCTTTGTTCCCATCCTTCTAAAAAAAAAAAAAAAAAAACATGAGCACCGGCCGTTTCCCTTGCACAGTGTGAGGCAGAAAGCCTGGAGCCTCTGAGCTCCAGCTCCAGTCTACAAATCATCAAAGCAGATGATATTGTCCTGCACATCACGCCTTTCATGCCAACTTCTAAATGAGGGAGAAAGACTGCAGTGATGACAATGATCTATCACTGTACTTCTTTTAATAAAGATACCCCTTGAAATGAAAATACCTCTTCTAGTAAATTTACAGAGAATTTTGAGGTCTCGGGACCATGGGGAGAGGGGCTTGGAAATGCAGCTGAGGAGGGGGAGGATGACCAGGGAAAATGAAGTGGGGCAGTGAATAAAGACAATAAAAAATATATATTTGGTTTTTCTGAGGATATTATCCTGCTGTTCTGTCTCCCACTAAGATCTATAGACTGGCTGTTCTTTAGAAGTTGTCAGATAACTCCAACTGTTTTCTCCAGTTTAAATACCACAAACGGATGGGCCCTGAGTTAGGATGGGAACATCCGTGCTTGAATGTATCTATAGGAGACAAGCATAATGACAACTCGTATTTTCAGACGGTCTTCCTCTCAAAGATCACGGCATTTATGGGTCTGATCTAATTACCCCTCCACAACACCCACAGCACTGGGAAGAAAGCAGGGGGCAGGGTAGTGGGTTTTATGGGGACGAGGGAATAAATACTATCATTACTTTTTGCCTAGGGAAAATGAAACACAAAATGTTCATTAAAATGCCCTAAGTCAAGATTTTGAAAAGTTTTTCAGCTGCTCTGCCCTTTTATTCAAATGAAAACCAATGCTGAACACTAACACAACTAATAAAAACAAACCCCTCCCTTTTTGCTTAAACTGTCTCAAGGTCCTGCCCACCAATCTTTCTCTCTACTACACCCTATCCTTAAAAATTCCGCAGAGCTCAGGATTTTTTTAAAAAATCACTTTTCCAGATGAGGCAACAAAGAATCCTTCAGTGTAAAATATGAACCACTCTCCAAAATTCTACTCCAAACAGGCAACACAACGTCTTAAGAATGACAAAGAGCCACCCTCTGTTCCTACAAGGGAGAGATGCAAAGTGTGTTCTCCAGAGACCATCACAAGGTGCAGGGCAGCAAATCATTTTCTTAACATGTTCTTCTTTGGGGAAAAATTAGTCTCCTGTTATCCCAGGTGTTTCGAAAACACGGATGGCCCTTACTGACTTGACTTCTTATTACTACCTCTTCTATCTTCTATCACAGACTCTAAGGACACACCGTTTTCCAAAGAGTATCTGCAAACACCATTTTTAGACTCTCAAATTTGACAAACAGAAGCCCCGTCCTGACTTTAATATTTGCCACTTCTCAGGATACTAAGGCAGTGTTGGTAGTGACGGCAAGTATATGTGTGCATGTAAGGAGACATGAGCTAAAAATATAATCCTATAGGTCTGTTATGACTAAGCAGAAAATATCTTTCTCTGACAACTAGTGGCGTGACAGACTGGAGCGGACCTCAAGCAATCCACCTCCTCTCTTGGTGCCAAGGAAAGATTTGTGTCCTAGAATGAAAGTGATGTGGCAAAAATGAGTCAAATTCTGTGAAAAAACAGTCCAAGTGTCTTCCTCATGTATTTTTTTTCTGACCTATACAATGGATGTTTAGCCATACCTTACATGTCTTCTTCACCCAGAATGACCTCCAAATAGACACTTAGAATTACACACCAAAACATTACAGGTAAAATCAGCTTATGTTTTTGTCTGTTGCTGTTCCTACCAATGCTAAAAAATTAAAATTAAAAAAAAATTCTTTGTTAATAATAATGCCTCACTTTTCCATGATTTTTGGTAGGAAACTCAATGTGCCTTATAGTCTGTGGATAATGCTCCATCTTGGACTGAGTGCATCACCAAACAGACCAAAAGCAGAGGCAAAAGAAGAGATGCTACACAGAGAAGAAGGCAAGAGATCAAGTGGGAGAATATTAGAAAAGGAATTAAGTGTGGAGAAAAGCAAGAGAAGAATGAGAAAGAAGTGTGTTTGAAAGGATCAAGAGTCTGGTAACGTCACCCTTGTATCAGGGTAGCCTATCAACTAAGTGGTTACAGATCACCAATCAAATATTGAAAAAAGAAACTACTATTCTTTATCTATACATCCATATAAAATAATTAGGGAGATTATGCTATCTTCACAAAATGTGGTCATTATAAAATAATCTTTTTTTTTAATTAAAAGAAAAGAGACTTCAGTAGCCTTGAGGTTATAGTTAGCATTTATCCTGATGTTTATTAAGTAATCTTTCTTCGTGCCATTTCTGCTCCTCAAACCCACTGGAGGTCAGTAATACAACTGGTATTGAAATCCATTCAATAGTAGAGTCTCACTAGGTCATGAGAGCCTTTTCATTCTCCTAAACATTAATTAGTGATCTGTAACTAGGGTAGGCAACCTTGACATAGTGGGGGCACTGCTTGACTGTTATCAGCTTTGGTGGCCCACACGTTCTTATATATCTGGCTCCTATACTGCCCAAGACAGGACATCTGAGTAGGTTACTGTATCAGGGTTCTCCAATGAAACGGAGCCAATAAGATATGTTATAATTATATAATGAACCTCCTTATATCTCTATCTATATATTTTATATACACATAATATGAAATATATACACATATGTATATAAAACATATAGATACAGATCTAAAGAGATTTATTATAAGGAATTGGCTCACATGATTATGGAGGCTGAGAAGTCCAGTGATCTGCATCTGCTAGCTGGAGACACAGAAAATCCAGTGGCATAATTCTAAGAATGTGTGGGCTACTGGTTTAATTCCCAATCCAAGGGCAGAAGAAGACATGTTCAGCTACAGCAATCAGGCAAAGGGAACAAATTCTCCCTTTCTCTCCCTTTTTCCTCCCTTCAAGGAGCTGGATGATGTCGAACCACATTGAGAGGAACTATCTGCTTTACTCAGTCTTCCAATTCAAATGCTAACATCATCCAGAAACCCTATAGGCATGCCCAGAAATAATGTCTAGCCAAATATCTGGGCACCCTGTGATCCAGTTAATTTCTCTAGTTAATTTTATTAACCTAAAGCTAACCATTGCAGTCAGTCTTTCACCATCCACAATGATGGAAAGATTATTTATTGCTTTACTTACATCCAGTCCATAATGTTTATATATAGCACTACACCCTGGGCAAAGCTCTCTCACCAGGCTGGCTGGGATGATCTGACTTGATGCACGTAACTGTGATCGAAAGAATGATCAGGGGTCACTTCTCAAAAGGCCTGGCAATTATTTTGAATTTCAAGGGCTTCTTTCTAGAACACCACTATTTAATCAATGAACTGTCAAAATACCTGTACCATAGATCTTATATAGCTTACGCGATAGGGGGTTTGAAATGGAATTATGAAACTTCATGTGTCTGTGGTCATGGAAGATAATAATAGTTAAAGTTAGTGTCAGAGATTCTATATGTTTGGATTGGGAAGTTCCTTTTCTCAACAGATTATTCAATAGGTTGGTTTTCCAATAAAAAGTTGTAGCAGAGTGCTGCAGGTCAACAGATACAGACAGTAGCTAGACACAGAGCACTGAACACCAGATTACAGACACAGAACAGTATTCAAGAAAGTCACAAATTCAGAGAAGCCACTCAAGGGCATTAATAAATTGGTGGCAGGCATTTTAAAGAATGCATTGAAAGGAAACAAAACTTTGGAAATGAAGTCAATTTAGACTTTAAAGTTAAAAGAGTGAACTTTGAGCAATTTCCAAGTATAAAGTTGAGAAATTTCTTAATTAGCATTAAAAGCCATGACTCAAGGAAATAATGATTTTTAATAGAACAGAATAAAAAAATAGGACCACATGTTGAGAAAGAATTCAGGGCAACAAAAATAAATAAATACCAGAATGGATACATTTTCTTTATGCCCACTCAGTTAAGCATTTCACAGATTTTTAAAGAAGTAAAATTAGTGGTTGGTATAGAGTCAAGATATAGAAAACTTAGGATTTGCATATCTGCATTCATGATTAAATTAATTCTATGCTAAATGGAGTGCAATTTTCCATTTGATAATGTATGTGTAATCATTCTCAAATTTTTTATTTTCATTATAAAAACTCAAGATAAAGACTCTTTTTCTGACCTTTCCTTCTCAAGCATCTTAATTTATACTGTTCCTCTGTCAACCCATGAATGCCAGGGGGTTGATCTGTAAGCCTCTCTAACATACACACAATGCTTATGGATTATTTCACTAACTCCTATATTGTTTCCCCAACCTGACAGACACAGAGAAATATTGCCCAGATCCCTCTTGAAGGTAGGACTTCCTATGCCAAACTGCAGACAACCCTTAGCATATGCCTCCATAACAGACACCCACCCCACTGAGGTTATGGCCTTTCTAGAATAGCCCACCTCTGGTGACTGAATCAGGTAAAAGTATACAAGCTTAGCCTTTCCAGTCCTTTGTGAGATAATTCTGATGAGCTATATTTTCTCCAGAGCTTTCCACTGGATTGGCCAAAGTTGTGTCAGGCTCACATCAAAGTTTGACTTCTCACTCTGTCCAATAATGTTTAATCTTTAATAAACATCTTGCACCCCAAATTCCATCTCAGTGTCTGCTTCCAGAAAAAGTGAACATAATTCTCTTTTAAGGCATGCATCTTCAACCTAGCGATCAATTAACATACATAACTAATATAAACCAATAATCATAAAAAGCGAAATATAGACAATGCATAAGCCATGTTCAAGAGTCTTAAAAAAAAACAGAAGAATCATATCAAAAATGTTTTAGATAGAGTTATTGCTATAATTAATATATTTTAAGAAGTAAAGAATAATTTAAAGTATGAATAATAAATCAGAAATGATCAGAAATAATCATAATATTTGGAAAAGAACTAAATAGAACTTATAAAAAATCTAAACTAAATAAAATTTTAAGAGCTCAGTAAATAAGCTAATTATGTAACTGAAGAGAGATTTACAGAATTAGAATATAAAAATAAAGAGACAAATGATTATATAGTATAGAAGGAAAGAAGGAAAAAAAGAGAGAGAGAAAGCTTCTATAGAATAAAGTCAGAATGTCTAATATATATTTCATTTGTTATGAGAAGGAGATTTTTTTAAACCGGGAAAGTACAGTATTTGATGTGTCCGTCCTAAGAATTCCCCAAAGCTGATGAATAACAAAAAGCCCTAGTTTGAAGTAGAATTATGAATAACAACCAGGGCATATCAAAAGAAATGCATACCTAGCCTAATCGTTTTGAAACTACAGGACAAAAGCTAAAGAGAAAATCCTAAAAGCAATCAGAGAGAAAATGAAGATTACAAATGAATGATAAGATGAATACCTGACTTCTTAAATTAAAAAGGAAAGCAGGAGCAAAATAAAATAGGAAGTACCTTTGAAGAATTTAGAGAAAAACCCAGCAACCCAGAGTTCTGCATCCAGTGAAACTTTCTTTGAAAAGCAAGAGTAAAATGAAATTAAGAGTGTTTAACACCAATATGTTCTCAGTAAAGACATTTCTAAAGATTTCCTTCATACTGTTATCTGTGTCTATGAGATTTGTGGGTTTTTACTTTGCTTAATCCCTTCACTTTTTTCACCCAGCCCCCTAACTCCCCTTTCCTTGAAACCTATAAAATTTTATTAACCAACGTTACACCAATAAATTCAATAATTTTTTTAAAAAATAAATAAAAATAAAAAGTCTCTTTCAGTAAGAAGCACTAGGATCTGAGTGCAAGAAGTAATGACAGCACAAAAAGTTGTAAATGTATCAATAGATAGTAACAAAAAAGGACAATAAAATACTAATAATGTCTAACAGTTTTTTAATAAAGAAAAAACTGAAATAAAAAACAAAATGGCATATAAGTTAGAAGGATGAATGAAGTTTTCTAAGCTGCTTGTGCTGTTTGGGAGTGGGGTAAAGACAAAGTTAACTTTAGATGGTATTATGCGAGCATGTTTTAATTGCTAAAATTAGTCCTAAGAAACTACAAATAGAATATATGATATCCAAGCTTAAAGAAAGGCAAAAAAAAAAAAAAAAAAAAATTGATCCAAAAGGATATTAGAAGGGAAACCACAGAAGAAACAGAAAAAGTCAGAAAAATACAAACTGAGATGGTAAAAAGTAATCCCTAGAAATCATAAATCCATATAAATATAAGTGAACTATGTTCATCAATTAAAAGAATAAGATTGTCAGAGGACAGTTATAAAATTTAGGAGTTATGACTGACAATACAGATGTAGAAATTTTGAAAGGGAGATGACTGAAAAAGATATCTCAAGAAAATACTAACCAAAAGGCAATCGTGCAGCTGTATTGCTGTAAGATGAAAACAGACTTTAAAGCAAAAAGCCTTGCTTGTCATAGGGCCGCTACATAACACTGTAAGGGTCCCTTTGCCAAAAAGATACTAAAGTTCTAAACATGTATGTATCGAGTAACTTTAAAATATTTTAAGATAAGAGCAGAAATCAATGAAATTAAAACTAAAAATACAACAGAGAAGATAAAAAAACTCCAACCACTGGCTCTTTAAAAAACATAAAATTGACAAACCTTTAGCAAGACACATTATGAAGAGGGGAGCACAGATAATCAATAATATGAATGAAACAGAAGATATTCTTAGAAATTCAGGAGATGATAGATAAAAAAACAGAATATTAAAAATCAGTTTCTACCATTAAATATGAAAAATTAAATAATATAAACAAATACCTACAAAAATGTGCTTCAAAGAAACTGAAAACAGAAAAAAAAAA
>PVJD01009216.1:0-65124 GCA_004026545.1 Mormoops blainvillei | reverse complement strand
TTTTCTCTTAGACTGTCAAATTTAAAAAATGACAATAGCCAACACAATAATAGCTGTCCAGTGTGAATGAATCAAAAAGATGCCTATTTTTTGTCACATTGGCAACAAATATATTTTTTGGTGTGCTACAGAATTTTTGCCTTTAGTTTATGTGTGCCATAAGACGAAGAAAGTTGAGAATCGCTGTTCTAAGTGCTTACATTCATTTAATTCTAACAACCCTATCAGTATAATAATTACAATTTTATAGATGAGGATATTGAAACACATCAAGATAAAGTAACTTATTACACTAAAAACATGAATACCAACAAAAAAACAGTTAAACTTGACTTCATCAAAATTAAAAAAATTTTGTTCTTCAAAGAACACCAACAAGAAAATAAAAAAATAACCTACAATATGAGAAAAATTATTTGCAAATCATACATATGATAAAGGACTTATATCTTGAATATATAAAGAACACTTACGATTCAGTAATAAAAGACAACCCAATTAAAAAATGGGGAAAGGCCTTGAAGACATTTCTCAAGGGGGTATATAAAAATGACATTATTTGTCGCAGAAATGCAAATCAAAACTAGAGTGAAATACCACTTAATACCCACTAGAATGGCTAGAACCAAAAAGTCAGATAAAAAAAAAAGTATTGACAAGGATATTGAAAAATTAAAACCTTGAGGCAGCTTTGGAATACCATCTAAAACAGCGTAGTCCCTTTGGAGAACAGTTTGGCAGTTCCTTAAATAATTAAATAGAGTTTCCATATGACCCACCAATTCTACTCCTAGACATACACCCAAAAGAAATGGAAGCATATGGCTACCCAAAAACTTGTACACAAGTGTTTATAGCAATGTTATTCATAATTGCCAAAAGGTGGAAACCACCAAAATTCTCATCGACTAACGAATAGATAAATAAAATCTACAGATACATCCATACAATAGAATATTATTCTACCATAAAAAGGAATGAAATTCTGATTCATGCTAAAACATGAATGAGTCTTTAAAATATTACACTAAATGAATGAAGCCAGTCACAAAAGACCACACATAGGATGATTCCATTCATATGAAATATCCAGAACAGGGAAATCTACAGAGACAAAAAGTAAGCTAGTGGTTGCTTAGGGCTGTGGGGAAGGGGACGGAGGGTAGTGGGACGATAGCTAATGGGTATGAGAGGTTTTTTTGTGGCAAGAAAAATGTTCTAAATTTAACTGCGGTGATGGCCGCACATACCTGTGAATTGAATTGCGAATTTTAAATGAGTGGATTGTATGGTATGAATTATATTTTTTAAAAGTATTTTTTTAAGATTAAGTAACTCATTCCAGATTTCATAGCTGGTAAGTGACAAAACTAGAATTCAAACTCAGGTGGCTGGATCTCTGAGTTCAAACTTTTTAACTACTATATCCTTAGCCTCTCATGCGTTTTCTTCTGTTTAATCTTTACAAAAACCCAGAGAGGTGGGTCCTGTTATTAAATGTCTGTTATAGGTAAATGATAAATAAATATATAGACATGGTCTCTGCCTTCGGGGAACTTTTAATTTAGCATGGAAGAGACATGCATTGAAAAAAAGCTGGGTATAAACAGAGGTATGTAATGTTGATGTAAGTGCAGAGATCACAGTATTTGTTGCATAAAACTGTTGTAGAACATTCAAAGATCTTAGTCCATAAGCACTACCACTTTGAAGTGACCAAAAAGGACTTAGAAATAGCATTTTTAGAAACTACTCAAAAACTTTCACAGCTCTTTCTACCTCACTCACCCATCGTCACTTTGCCTACAAAATGAAATTCAAAATTCCTATCACTGATAATTAGTATCTGTCAGCCTCTGGCTTTAAACGAACCTCCCAGCTTCCTCAGTGACTGCACACCAACACACATCCTATGTTCTACCCATGTCTCGTCAGGCCTCATCCCTTCTGTCATGATTCTATTACGGAATGCCCATTTCTCTCTTCTCTTTATCAAAAAGGCACTCTTCATGGCTTAAGTTTCACCCTATCCACAAAGCTTACTTTTTATTTAAATATATTTTATTGATTATGCTATTATAGTTGTCCCATTTTTTCCCCTTCCACTCTGCACACTCCCTCCCACTAGCAATCCCCCGCTTAGTTCATGTCCATAGGTCATGCATATAAGTCCTTTGGCTTCTCCCTTTCCTATACTGTTCTTAACTGCCGCCTATCTGTTTTGCACATACCACTCACGCTTCTTATTCTCTGTACCTTTAACCCTATTCTACACCCTCCCCCTCCCCGCTGATAACCCTCCATGTGATCTCCATTTCTGTGATTCTGTTCCTGTTCTACTTGTTTGCTTAGTTTGTTTTTGTTTTTGTTTTTGTTTTTAGGCTCAGTTCTTGATAATTGTTTGTTGTCATTTTACTGTTCATGTTTTGTATCATCTTCTTTTTCTTAGATTAGTCCCCTTAATATTTCATTTAATAAGGGCTTGGTGATGATGAACTCCTTTAACTTTACTTTATCTGGGAAGCACTTTGTCTGCCCTCCCATTCTAAATGATAGCTTTACCGGATAGAGTAATTTTGGATGTAGGTCCTTGCCTCTCATGACTTTGAATACTTCTTTCCAGCCCCTTCCTGCCTGTAAGGTTTCTTTTGAGAAATCAGCTGACGGTCTCATGGGGACTCCTTTGTAGGTAACTCTCTCCTTTTCTCTTGTGGCTTTTAAGATTCTCTCCTTATCTTTAATCTTGGGGAATGTAATGATGATGTGCCTTGGTGTGTGCTTCCTTGGGTCCAACTTCTCTGGGACTCTCTGAGCTTCCTGGACTTCCTGGAAGTCTATTTCCTTTGCCAGATTAGGGGGAGTTCTCCCTCATTATTTTTCTAAATAAGTTTCCAATATCTGGCTCTTCCTCTTCTCCTTCTGGTACCCCTATGATTCGGATGTTGGAACATTTAAAGTTGTCCCAGAGGTTCCTCAGCCTCTCCTCATTTTTTTGAATTCCTGTTTCTTCTTTCGGTTCTGGTTGAATCTTTATTTCTTCCTTCTGTTCCAAATCGTTGATTTGACTCCCAGTTTCCTTCCCTTCACTGTTGGTTCTCTGTATATTTTTCTTTATTTCACTTTGCACAGCCTTCCCTTTTTCCTCCATACTGCGAACGTGCTCCACCAATTTTGTGAACATCCAGATTACCAGCGTTTTGAACTCTGCATCTGTTAGGTTGGCTGTCTCTTCATTGCTTAGTTCTATTTTTGGAGCTTTGATCTGTTCTTGCCTTTGGGCCATTTTTTTTTTTTTTTTTTTTTGTCTCGCGCTCCTGTGATGTTGTGGGGGCAGAGCCTTAGGTATTGCCAGGGCGGGGCGGCCCACGTCACTGCCTCGTGGCGCTGTGTGCGAGGGAGGGGTCCGAGAGGGCGCAATGCCGCTTGCTTGGCTCGGGGCCGGCTCTCAGTCACGTCCCCTGCTACCCACGAGCAAATCGGGACCTTCTGGTGCTGGTTCCCAGGTAGGTGGGCTTGTGTACATTCTAGGACCCCGTGGGTCTCTCAAATGAGCTCTCCTGTGAGACTGGCGGTTTCTCCCACCGCCGCAACCCCCTCGGGCTTTTACCGGTAGCGGTTTTGAGGCTTCCTTCTCCCGCACGGGAGCCCTGGGTTGCGTGGTCTCTCTCACTCCGCCGTTGTCCCTCCCGGTTTATCCGCACACAAATGCGGGACCGCCTGGTCCGCCAGCCACTGCCTCGCCCGCCCCAGGCTGGCAGCCGCCGCCTTGCCACGCGCCCTTTCCGCCCCGGCTGCCGGTCTGGATGAATGTTTCTTCTTGAACTCCTCGGCTGTCGGACTTCCATACAGTTCGATTTTCTGGCAGTTCTGGTTAATTTTTGTTTTGAAATTGGTTGTTGCCCTTCTTTTGGTTGTGCGAGGAGACAAAGTTCATCAACCTACTCCTCCTTCTTGACCAGAAGTCCACAAAGCTTGCTCTTAATCATTCCTTCCTCTGTACTCTATACTAGCTCTTTATACCACCATTATAAAACTTATTTCAACTTATTTTATTCCATCTTGCATTATACTTAGTTTTTTATGCAAGTGTCTCTTCTCTGCCCCCCCGCCCATATTATATACTCCCTAATGGCAGAGACTATGCCTCATATATTCATTCGTCATGTCTAGTACTTTAAGCATCATAAATCTTTGATGAACGAATGTTTACTGGTTCTCGATGGCAATTATGCAATTGTTTCCTCTATTTTGCTTGTTCTTATTTAGATGTTGTATCATGAACCTGTTATAGATTTCATTAAAATCTCTCACTTGGAACAATTAGCTTATATATGAACTATGATGTCTCTATACTGAGTTCCTTGAGGACTCTGACTTTATATTTTGTCTCGGTATTTCTAATACTGTGTCTGGTACACTTTAGGCCTATAATAAAGTGTTACTGAATGAACAAACATCTAGAAGAAAATATTTCTCCTAGTGACAAAGAACATGCACATATTACTATTATAGATATCATATCTGAACAATATAATGGATGTAGCATACACTCATAGCTTTAAAGTTGCATAAGTGAAGATCAGTACCTAACAGTGCAAATATTGGTTTGCCACTCTCATTTCCCTTAAATGGTATTGTCAATCTTTAGTTTCAGGACATTTGTTATCACAGTTGCCTCTTAAATAACTCAAGAGCCTGTTTATAAAAGGGAATTAACATAAAAATACATTTAAACATGTGTCATGTCAGAAAATAAAGTGTCACCATGAATGCTATAATTAAGGCTAAAAAGGTAGCTAGGCTATAAGCACATAATTTTAAGGCTTTTATTTCTAACAAAAAGATCTGTGAAGGTAAAAGTTTTCATGGCTGTTCTTGGCTTAAATGTTCATTTATTTTAGAAGGTTTTGGGGAAATATGTCACTCTTTGTAGTGAATTTAGTTTAAATATATATTCTAGATGCTCAGAAATTATTTATATACTTTTCTCACCGCTAAATGATTCAAAATAATTTTGTTTTAAAATGTCAACCTTGTCACATGTGCAATACTAAATGGTGATGTGTGACATTTTTATAATCAAGTGAGTTTGATTTTCAAAATTGAAAAAATGTTTGTAGAAAGTTTAAATAGCATATTTAAAATAGTATGAATTATAAAGATCTCTGTTTCTCTACAAAAGACACAGGTCTTATGTTTTCTCTATTCTCTGAAGCTGTAGACATTAAAGATTCTGGTAGTCAGAGAGACAGGAGGAAAGAGGGGAAATAAACTTTTTTTTTAAGGAAACGTGCTGTTTTTAAACTTTTCTGGTTGGTGTCACAAGAACATTTACATGAGAGAAACAATATTCACCTTTTCAGGAGACAGGAAGAAGAAATAATACTCTGTCAGTAATTAATCCATTTAAGCCTCATTTATTTATTATTGTTATTGGTGTTGTTAAAAAACATGATATCAGATCCACCCTCTTAAATTTTTAAGTGTACAATACAGCACTATTAACCGAAAGCACAATGTTGTACAGTGTATCTCTAGAATTTTTCATTGTGCATGACTGACACTTTATATCCATTAAAATAAACTCCCCAATTTCTCCTGTCCCCAGTTGCTGACAACTACCATTTTACTTCCTGCTTTGATGAGTTTGACTACTTAGGATACCTCCTATAATGGAATCATGCAGTATTTGTTCTTCTGTGACTGGCGAATTTCACTGTAATGTCCTCAAGCTTCATCCATGTTGTAGGATATGACTGGATTTCCTACCTTTTTAAGGCTAATATTTCACTGAATGTATGTACCATGTTTCTTCATGTCTTCATCCATCAATGGACACTTAGGTGATTTCAAACTCTTGGCTATTGTGAATAATGATGCAATAAATAGGATAGTGCAAATATCTCAAGATCCCAATTTCAACTTTTTTTGAATACCCAGAAATGGGATTGCTCGATAACAGCAACTTTATTATTTTACCTAAGAACCTTCCAAAATCCTCTGGTAGCTGTATGATGCTCCTTTCTTTAAGTGTCCAAAATGCAATCATTTTAAGTAAAGATGTCTTTACGAGTAATAAAATGCATTTTATTCAGGCATGTGTCTATTTTAAACAGAAGAGATGATTTCAGTACCCAAACAAGATGTTATTTAGCAGCTACTGTAGTAGAAATAATTTGACATGTTTCTTTATCCATTTTCTGGTCTTCTGGTTAGAAATGGGGAAAAAATCTGAATTCAGTTTTTCAGAAATTATACATCATTACAGATTTATAAATAAATATCCAACTTCTTTGTTAACAAAGCTAATCAGCTTCTCCTTTTGATATTATTATAAGTAATTAACTCATAGAATAATTTTGTCTCCATTATTGAAAAGAACAGAATTTGTGTTCCAAATGAAAGATAAGTGTTCCACCATTTAAAAATGTATGGTCATGATTAACAATCTGTTTCTGATGTATAATACTTGCCTGTACACCCTATTATAAAAACACAAAATAAAACATTTTAAAAAGATTTTATTTACTTATTTTTAGAGAAGGGAGAGGGAGAGAGAGAGGGAGGGAAACATCAATGTGCCAGAGAAACACTGATTGGTTGCCTCTCGCACAGCCCCATCTGGGGACCTGGCCCAAAACCCAGGTATGCGCCCTGACCGGCAATCAAACCGGCAGCCTTTCAGTTCCCAGGCCAGTGCTCAATCCACTGAGCCACACCAGCCAGGGCAAAATATAATAGTTTTATGGTGAATTTTAAAACACATATTTCATGTTTTAAACCACCAAATCTGCTTTGATGTCATTTCACTGGCGCACCACCTGACCTCTGTGTGCTGCTATGAAGTAGCTCTTTTTTTTTTCAAATTTAAACCTCCAATATCTTATATTTTTTGGCTTACATAAAGGGTGGATGCTTCCAGACTTCCCTTTTCTTTAGTCTGTCAAGCAAAATAATAGACCAAGGAAATCTTTTATTTTAAAAAGAAATATTTCTTTGTTAAAGATTCTGGGTGCTTTGGCAATGATCCTCATGGTGAAAACAAAGGTTATTGTTGGCAATCCATTAATTTAGTGCTTATTCTGCTTTTATTATGCTCAGATAATTCAGCTAGCAAGAACACGAGGTGATCCCAATATGAGCCTATTGAACCTACTTAAGCAATTGATATGAGAGTAAGTCAAAAATTATCGTTTTTAGATGCCTAACTAAATGCTAAGCACTTTATTTTTAAGTATATTTTATTGATTATGCTACTACAGTTGTCCCATTTTTTTTCTCCCCTTTCTCCCCCTCCACCTGGTACCCCCATTCTCTCCAGCAATTTGCCCCTTAGTTCATGTCCACGGGTCATACATAGAAGTTCTTTGGCTTCTCCCTTTCTTGTACTTTTCTCAACCTCCCCCTGTCTATTTTGTACCTACCACTTATGCTTCTTATTCCCTGTACCTTTTCTCCCATTCTCCACCCTCCCTCTCCCCACTGATAACCCTCCATGTGATCTCCATTTCTGTGATTCTGTTCCTGTTCTAGTTGTTTGCTTAGTTTGTTTTTGTTTTTGTCTTTGCTTTTTTAGGTTCAGTTGTTGATAGTTGTGAGTTTCTTGTCACTTCATTGTTCACAAGTTTTGATCTTCTTTTTCTTAGATTAATCCCTTTACCATTTCATATCATAAGGGCTTGGTGATGAGGAACTCCACTTATCATCTTCATTTTTCTAACAACACAAGCAGATTTAATTCTTCTTAATTTAATTTAAGCAAGCAATAAATATTGAGAACCTACTCTGTACAGTATGTCCACTAGTCATAGATACATAAACAGCAATCTTAGTTGTCAATGAATCTGACCTTTAGAAAATGATAAAGAGCAAATGTCCAAACAGCTGCAATATAAGGCAAACCATACCAGCTACCATTTAAGTGCAACAGAGCACTCACTGGAGGAGTTCACAGAAGAAAGGGAGGGCAACGGACTGAGGTGTCCACAGCCACTTTATGATTTGGGTAGCTTTAAGAATAAGCCATATCTGATTATAATTATACTTAAATGCTGCATGAAATAAAGAAATATTTAATGCTTATTTCCCTAAGTAGGATTTAAATTTTGTAAGAGCTGTGGCTTGTACCTAGTAATTGTTGAATAAGTAATATGAGTTTAAAGGGCAAATAGTAAGATTAAAGGAAGATGATGCATTCTGGTAACACCAGAGGGAATTAATGGAGCTTTACATAAGTATCGTAGGAAACTTTATTTAAGAGAAACCATAAAACAAAGAGCATAAGCTCTAGAACCAGGATGCCTGGGTTTGAATCCTGACTCTTTTAAAAGCTGTGTATCCTTAGAAGAATTACTTAATTTCTCTGTGCCTTGCTTTCCCCATCTGTAAAATGAAAATACTAATGGCACAGACCTCACATGTCTGCTGTAAGATTAACTAATAATTGTATAATACTTATAACAGGGCCTGTCATATAGTAAGTACTCAATAAATGTCAACTCTTAACATTACTGCCGCTGCCACTACTAACTACTACACCTATTAATGTACATCATAAACTATCCTTAAAGGCCGAGAATCCAAAGATGGATAACATTGCTCTATATTTTTGCTGGGAAACAGACAAGAAAGTAAATGATTACAACAAATATTACCTGTTTTTTTTTAATCATTGAAGAGTAGAACATTCATATTAATCATTTTGACTAATATAATATTGCCATATACGCCATACACAGATCACAAACCTTCAAAATTTCTGCTCCAATAAATTATGCTTGATGCTAAAAATAAAGCTGCATTGTTTACTTATTTGACAATTCAAAAGCAAGCCTATATTTTGCAATTTTTCAGAGTCATAATTCAATGACCAATTACCAAGTATAGGAATACCGGTTAATAGACATTCTGGTTGGCCAGAACTAGAGAAAATCAAAATGAGATTTATATGAAGATAATCTGTTACAGGAATATATTTAGGGTAAATCTAATAACTTATTTAAATAAAGAGTTAATTGTTAAAATGCTAACAGTATTTCTATTCATCTTAGGTATAACTAACTTAAGTCTGAAATGACGTGAAATAAAATTGATGAGATTAATTAATATCACATTATTTTACAAAGTCAACTCTAAAAAACTTCTGGGGGAAGGAGCTATGATGATTAAATTACATTTCTTGAAATTATCACAAATAAATGTGATTATTTGTCAAAAGCCTTATATACCCACTGTTATTCCCTTACTCATTTTGAAGAAGAAATTATACACTCTATACAGCATATGTGTGCATACATACATATGCATATGTACTACACACTATGTAAGTAAAGGTGTACATGCTCTTTATTCTTGATCTGGCTGAGAAACACCTAATATAGTTGCAGTAGATATTATATGTTTACTTAAAATTAATAAATGAAAATCTATCACAGTATTTGACAAGAAATTAAGACTCTATTTAGGATTTTAGTTAGTTGAAGACATGAGTATATCCGCTTTCAGTTATTCCTTCCAACAAAAGATCTTTAGCTAGTCACCAGTAAGTTTGGTCACAAAGTCCTACCAATATCAGGGAAAAACACAAAGTGTTCTTTGCACTGAAGGAAAGCTAAAAAACATTGGTAGGAAAAAAAACTGCATATCACATTATAGAATTTAGAACATTTCCTTACACCACCAGTTTCTCTATCGATTCTATTATGGGAATGGAGCAACAAGCACTGTGTTGCTTTTTGGATAAGAACATTGAAATAGCCAAAGGAAATGTGGGCTCTGGGGAAAATGAACTGGCCTGTCTAATAATTCCACTTCATATCCAGGAGCCTCTTGATCATTCATGGGCATGGGGTATTTGATGGGGTGCTGCTGTTGGGGATCTTAGAAGCGTGGAACATTTCCTCACTGTGTGAGAAAAACAGAGGAAAATAAGCCAAAATAGAGAAGACGTTTTAGTGCTAAGATAATCTATCTACCTTTGCAGGTTCAGGCTTTTTCCACAGTTTGGCATGAAAATTCACCAATTACATATTTTCATTTATTTCTTACTTTTTATTTTGAAATAATTTGAGACTCACAGAGAAGTGGCAAAAACACTACATAGTCATATTTAATGCCTTACTCACCTTGTTCACATCTTACATAGCCATAATAAAATGATCGAAGCTACAAAATTGACTTTGGTACACTACTATTAGCTAAACTAAATACTTTGGATTTCCCCAGTTTTTCCGTTAATGCCACTGTATTTTTATTTATTTTTTAAAATATTTTAATTATTTATTTTTAGAGAAAGGGGAAGGCAGGGGAAAAGAGAGGGAGAGAAACACTGATGTGCAAGAGAAACATCAATTGGTTGCCTATCGCACGCTCCCAACTGGGCACCTGACCCGCAATCCAGGCATGTGCCCTGACTGGAATCAAACCGGTAACCTTTGGTTTGCAGAATGATGATCAGTTCACTGAGCCACACCAGCCAGGGCCATTAATGCCGTTTTTAATTTTTTTAATTTTTAAAAGTTATAATTGTGATAAAATACACATAATATAAAATTTGCCATCTTAACTATATTAATATGCACAGTTTAGAGATGTTAAGTATATTCACATTTCACAACCAATCTCCAGAAATTTTTCATCTTGCAAAACTAAACCTCAATACCCATTAAACAACAGTTCCCATAGCCCTCTTCCCTCAGCCCCTGGAAATCATCTTTTTTTTTGCTGTTAGTTTGTCTACTCTAGGTGGAGTCACACAGTATTTGTGGTTGGCCTATTTCACTTAGGATAGTGTCCTCAAGGTTCTTCCATGTGGTAGCATGTAGCAGAGTTTCCTCTCTTTTTAGAGCTGAATAATATCCCATTGTATGTATATACCACATTTTGTTTATTCCTTCACCCATCAATTATCATTTGGGTTGCTTCTACCTTTTAGCAATTTTGGAGATTGCCACTATGAACATGGGTGTACAAATACTTCTTTGATACTATTTTCGGTTCTTTTAGATAAATAGTCGGACACCAGATTGCTCCATTTTTATTTATTTTTAATGTGAAGTTAAAATACCTAGACAAGAGTAAGCAAAATAGAAATGAACAACTCAAATGAATTTTCACATAATGAACATCTAACTCTTACCCAGTCCAGATCATTATCCCAAAACGCTCTCCAAATCCTACTCCTTCCCAATCACTGCCTCTCTATTTTTCTCAGAATTTAAACACTCTTAATTTTTAACCATCATAGTTTGATTTCCATATTTTGGTACTTTTTATAAATTGACTCTAACAATATACTGTTTATTCTTTTGTGCCTGGTGTGTTTCACTCACACATAGATTTGTAAGATTCACCCATGTGATTGACTACATGTAGCTGTAATTCATTCATTTTCATTACTACATACTATTCATAATGTGAATATAGCACAATATCTTTATCAATTCTACTTTTGATCAGCATCCTCTCTTTTGAGTTCAGGGATATTCTGAATAATGCTGTTATGAACATTCTTATATATATTTCTTGATGCAAATTTTGTATTCATATTTCCTTAGGGTGTTTATCTAAAAGTGAAAATCTTGAGTTACATGAATGTGAACAAATTCAGTGTATACTGCCCAATTATTTTCCAAAGAGCTTATACCAATTTAAGTCCAATCAACAGAGTACTAGTTGCTCTACATTCTTGCTAATATTGGGCATTTTCCATCATTTTAATTTTAGCCATTTTATTGTAAAATCTCATGATGCCTTTAATTTTCATTTTCCTAATTATTAATGAAGAGCACATTTACATATTTTTATTGGTTATTTGAATGACTTCTTATGTGAAGTGTCAGTTTAAATACCCACCTATTTTTTTTTCCTTGTAGAGAGAGGGGAAGGGAGGGAGAAAGAGAGGGAAAGAAACACTGATGCGAGAGAGAAGCATCAATCAGTTGTTTCTCGTACACACACAGCTGGGGAGCAAACCCACAACCCAGGCACGCACCCAGACTGGGGACTGAACTGGCAACCCATCACTTTGCAGGATGACACCCAATCAACTGATCTACACCAGTCAGGACTCCCCACCTATTTTTCAATAGGCTGCCTATATTTTTCTTATTGATTTATACAAGTTCTTTACATATTCTGGATATAAACCTTTTTTCAGTTACATGAGTGATAAATGATTTTTTCCCATGCTTTGTCTTGGCTATTCACTCTTTTAATAGTGTTTATTTATCACGTTTTTCTTTTATATTTGTGCTTTTCGGTCCTCTTTAATGGATTTTTTCTAGCCAGAAGTTCAGGTAGACAGTCTTGCATTATCCAGTAGATATTTTGCACTTTTGTCTTTGAATTTTAGATGTGGAATCTGAGTTTGCTTATGCTGTGAGGGGCCAAGATCACTTATTTTCCATGTGGATATTCAATTGACCCAGCAACAGTTATTAAAAGATCGTCTTTTCCTCACTACTCCACAGTATCTCCTTTGTCCATATATGTGTGGGTATATTTTTCAACTGCATTCTGTTTCATTTGTCTTTTTGTCCAACCCAGTGCCAATACTATACTCTCTTCATTATTGGAGCTTTAAAATGGATGTTGAGGGACTTCTGGTCAAGAGGGAGGCATAGGTAAACACAGCTCACCTCTTTGCACAACCACAGCAAAAATTACAACTAAACTACCAAACAAATATCACCCAGAAGCATCAGAAAATTGAGCTGAATGGAAGTCAGACAACAAAGGAATTAAAGAAGCCACATTCATCCAGACGGGTAGGAGGGGTGGAGGTATGTGGAGATGCGTGGAGACATAGGGAGATGCACAGACACAGAACAGGCAGTCCCACACCCACATGTCGTAGATGAAAATCCAGAGGGATACCTTGGGAGCCAGAGAACCCAGCCCTACACCAGACCACACAGCCCAGGGTTCCAGTGCCAGGAAGATAAATCCCCATAACTTCTGACTATAAAAACCAGTGGGGGTTGGGGCGGAGGAAGAAACTGTGAGATTCTCAAGTGTCTCCTCTTAAAAGGGCCTGCATTGGACTTAGGACTTATGTAGATTCACTCTTTCTGTGCTCTGGCACTGGGGCAGCAGCTGGAAGGGCACAAGTGGCATACAGAGAGAAACTGAAGTGTATGGCATCAGGGCAAGTGCTGGGGGATAGCTTCCTCCTGGAAAAAACTCCAGAAGCCAAGCAGTGACTTTCCCCTTTCTAAGCTCTCTCTCACACAGAGCCACAGAGCAGTGACACCACATCAGATACTCCATCAACCTGGTTCATAAGGGCTGCCGGCCCTGGCAATTACATAAGGCTCCACCCCATCCACTTACCAGTGCACTTTTCTACAATAGCCCACACTACTAAGAGGGAGTCATAGCAGCTCTACCTAATACATAGAAACAAACACAGGGAGGCCGCCAAAATGAGGAGACAAAGAAATATGGCCCAAATGAAAAAACAAAATAAAACTATAGAAAAAGAACTAAACAAAATGGAGATAAGCATTCTATCAGATGCATAGTTCAAAACACTGGTTATTAGGATGCTCAAGGAACTCACTGGATACTTCGACAGCATAAAAGAGACCCAGGAAGAAATGAAGGTTACACTAAGTGAAATAAAGAAAAATTTACAGGGAATCAACAGCAGAGTGGCTAAAGCTGAGAATCAGAACAATGATTTGGAATATAAGGAAGAAAAAAACATTCAATCAGAACAGCAAGAAGAAAAGAGAATTCAAAAAAAACAACAATAGGCTAAGGAACCTCAAGGACAACTTCAAACATACCAACATTCGGATTATAGGGGGGCCAGAAGAAGAGAAAGAGCAAGAAGTTGTAAACTGATTTGAAGAAATAATGAAAGAAAAATTCCCTAATTTTGTGAAGGAAATATACAAGTCCAGGAAACAGAGATTCCCAAACAAGGTGGACCCAAAGAGGACCACAGCAAGATATATCATAATTAAAATGCCAAAAGTTAAAGATAAAGAGAGAATCTTAAAAGCAGCAAGAGAAAAGCAGAGAGTTACCTGTGAAGGAGTTCCCATAAGGCCGTCAGCTAATTTCTCAAAAGAAACTTTGCAGGCAAGAAGGGACTGGCAAGAAGTATATTCAAAGTGATGAAAAGCAAGGACATACGTCCAAGATTACTCTACCCAGCAAAGCTCTCATTTAGAATGGGAGGGCAGATAAAGTGCTTCCCAGAGAAGGTAAAGCTAAAGGGGTTCATCATCCTCAAGCCATTATTATATGAAATGTTAAAGGGACTTTTTTAAGAAAAAGAAGATGAAAACTGTGACAATTAAAATGGCAATAAATTCACAACTCTCAACAATTGAATCTAAAAAACAAACTGAGCAAACAAGTAGAACAGAAATAGAGTCATAGATATGGAGATCATTTAGAGGGTTATCAGTTGGGAGGGGGAAGGAGAGAATGGGGGGAAACGTACATGGATTCAGAAGTGCAAATCGGTAGTTACAGAATAGCCGTGGGGATGTAAAGTACAGTACAGGAAATGGAGAAGCCAGAGAACTTATATGCATGGCCCCTGGACATGAACTAAGTGGAGGGACTGCCAGAGGGAATGGGGGGTACCAGGTGGAAGGGGGCAAAGGGAGAAAAATTGGGACAACTGTAATAGCATAATCAATAAAATACATTTTAAAAAATAATAAAAAATGAAATGGATGTTGATGTCAAATAGAGCAAGTCTTCTGAACTTCTCCAACATTGTTGTACAATTCTTGGCCCTTAATACTTCAAAATAAATCTTATAATTTGTTTGTCAAGTTGCAGTAAAAAAAAATTATTGGTATTTAATTGAAATTGCATTGACTCTTTTTCTAATTGCATTTTTATAGGTACATAATTCACACATCAAAATATTCTCCATTTGAAGATGTACACTTCGATGGTTTTTAGTGATTCAAAAGGTTGTGCAATTATCACCATTATCTAATTCCAGAATATTTTCATCATCCCAAACTGAAACCTCATATTTGTTAGTAGTTATTCCCAAATTCTGAATAGTATATATGTATCCTTTTGTGGCCAGTTTCATTAACTTAACATTATGCTTCTTAAGGTTCCTCCTTAAGGATGCTGTAGTAGGCATCAGTACTTGATTCCATTTTATGGCTAAATAACAACCCATGGTATGGATATACCACTTTGTATTTATCTATTAATTAATTGATGGACACTTGGGTTTTCTACACATTTCAGACATTATGAATAACACTGCTATGAATATTCAAGTACAACTTTTTGTGTGTATATATTTTCATTTCTCTTGGTACATACATAGTAGTAGAATTTCTAGATCATACAGGTAACTCTGTGTTTAACCAGACTGTTCTCCAAAGCACCTGCAACATTTTACATTTCCACCAGTAATGTCTGAGGACTCAAATTCTGCAACATTCTTGCCAACATTTATTTGCCTGTAAAAAACAAAATCTAGCCCTGGCTGGTGTGGTTCAGTTGGTTGGAACGTCATCCCATAAACCGAAAGGTCACAGGTTTGATTCCCAATTAGGGCACAGACCCAGGTTGCAAGCTTGATCCCAGGTCTGGGCACAAATAGGAGGCAACCAATCAATGTTTCTTTCTCACGTCAGTGTCTGTCTGTCTGTCTCTCTCTCTCTCTCTAAAAAGCAATGAAAAAATATCCTTGGGCAAGGATAAAATCTGTATTCTCATAACAGCTATGGATGCTGCACATCTTTTCTTGTGCTTGTTGGTCATTTCTAAATCTCCTTTGGAAAAAAGTTTATCCCGATCCTTCATGTATTTCATAATTAGGCTGTTTGTATTTTTGCAGCTGAGTTGTAACAGTTCTTTATATGTTCTAGATACAAGTCCCTTATCAGATAAATCATGCCAAATATTCCCACCCATTCTAAATGTTGTCTTTACTTTCTTGATAATGTCCTTGAAGCACAGAAGCTTTCAATTACATTATCTTTTTTTTTCTTTTATTGATTGTACTTTTAGTGCCATAACTAAAAAACTGTGAGCTAATCGAGGGTCATAAATATTTACATGTGTTTTCTTCTAAGAATTTTATAGCTTTAACTCTTGCATCTAAGTCCATTTTGATTTAGCTTGTGGTATTTGTGAGGTAGGAGTCAAAATTCATTCTTGTGCATGTGGATATCCAGTCGTCCCAGAACCTTTGTGGAAAAGACTATTCTTACACCACTGAATGGCCTCAGCTCCTTGTCAGAAATCAATCAGATCATGTATTCATGGCTTTATTTATGGACTCTCAATTCTACTCCACTTATCTATATGTCTATCCTTATGCCAGTTACACATTGTCTTAATTACTGTAGGTTTGTAGTAAGTTTTGAAATTGCGAAATGTGAGTCTTCCAACTAAGCTTTCTTTGGCCTTTCATTGGGCTTTTAAAGTCTATGGCTTGATGCTTTTCATCGGTTTTAGAAATTTCTCTTTATCTCTTCAAAAATTGTTTCTGCTTCATTTTATTTTTGTTCTGAATATGAAACACAATTACCATATGTATTAGACCTTCTGCTATATCCCTTATGCCCCTTATATTCTGTGTTCTAAAAATTGTTTTGTCTCTTTGCTCTTCAGTCTAAATATTTACTCTAACATATTCCCATTCCTTAAGTAACTCTTCAACTGAGTCTAATCTTCTCTTAAACTAATCTATTGAGTTCTTAATTATATTTTTCAGTTTTAAAATTTTTATTTATCTTTTGTAGTCTTCAGTTTTTTGTTTACGTTTTCTGTTTATAGTCCTTGATTTAATAGACAGTTATTGTTTTTTTCATTTTGTTAATTTGTTTAGTTTTGGTCACCTTGTCTCCTCATATTTATGTGCCTGGTTTGTTTTCTATTGAGAACTGGCTATTGTATATTAACATCATAAAATATATATATAGAGAGAGAGAGAGAGAGAGAGAGAGGTCTGGGATTATGTTGTCTTCCACCACAGAGACTTTGCATTTGCTTCTGAGAAAATAATGCAGATTAATGTAATCCAATTATAGAGTTTGAGATTACTATATTGGAAGCATACGTTTAGTCCCTGAGAGAGCCAGAATATATCTGGCTCACCTTTTTAAAAAAATGCATTTTATTTATTTATTTTTAGAGAAAGGGCGAAGGAGGGAGAAAGAAAGGGAGAGAAATATCAATGTGAGAAAGAAACAAAAACTGGTTGCCTTTCGTACACACCATGACTGGAGACTGAACCCACAACCCGGGGCTGATCCCACAACCTAGGCATGTGCCCTGACTGGGAATCAAACTGGCAACCTTACATTTTGCTGGATGACACCCAATCAACTGAGACACGCCAGTCAGGGCTCACCTTTTAAGAAATAAAAATAAAAAATAGAAAGAATTTATTGGGAAATCCAGGACTGTATCTGCCTTTAGACATAGCCAGAACCAGAAATCAAGTGAATGTATTAGGGTTTTCTCTGCTTATTTCTACTGAGTTGGCCAAAAAGTCTGTTTAGTTTCTTCCATAATATAAAAGACACATTTTTCATTTTCACCAATAACTTTATTGATTTGGATATTTGAGTATGTTGGCTAGCTCCCAGTATTGGCTTCTAGTGGGTAGAGGCCAGGGGTGCTGCTAAACATCTTCCAATGCGTAAGACAGCCCCACAGCAAAGAACTATTTGGCCAAAATGTCAATAGTAGCAAGAAACTTCGCAAACCACTTTTGAAACATTTGAGCAGTCACAGCCCCTTCTCCATACACTGCTCAAATCTTTTTTTGCATTTCACTTGCATTTTCACCTTTCTTGAAATAATAAAACATAATATGCCAAACATGCGGTGTATATTCTTCCATCTTCAATATTAAAATGGCTACACAAAAATTCACCAATTTTGTTTTTTTTAATGCACGTTGATATGACAGCTGTCATAATACAATCTCACAAAATTGTTTCAAGTGAAGTTAAAGACAACTAAGCACTACTAGAGCCACATTACGGAAAAAACCAAACAAACTTTTTGGCCAACCCAGTAGTAATGCTTGCCTCAATTTAATCTTTTTTTCCCAAATATATTCATTTGAGACTATAAATATCCTCCTAAATACTGGCTTTTCTGAATTCTACAAGTTTCAGTTTATAATCTCAGTAATGGCTTCTTTGGAACATTATTTATTCAGAAATTTCATCCTTCAGGTGTTTATAATTCCCACATATGACAGTTGTGCATGCAAGCTGTATTTGGGTGACATATTGACAGGTTTGCCTGCATGTAGGGAAGTCCCTACCAGCATAATACTGCCCAAAGGCTTTGGTGCTGGTGCACTGGCTACCATCCAGAGGGCGATGTGGGCAAGGGAGCTTCAGGTGGAGGAGGAATCACAGAGGGGGGTCACGTGTCTGGGTGATGCGCCTCAGCAGCACTGAAGGGAGTCACTGGGTCAGAGCTCTGAAGGGAAGCAGTGACTGGGAGTCTTCACAGCCACAGGGTTTATCTTATCTACAGCTAACAGATGTCTTGCAGTTCCGCAGGGTATCCAAAGTAGGCAGACTCTAAATGGCCAAAAATCTGTTTATTTGGGGTATGTTTAAAACAATTGAATGTATAAAAATTTGAATTTGGTGCCAGAGGGCATTTGGGCTAAGGGATATCAGCCTGCTTTGTAGGAATAAACAGCCTAGGGGTCAATATACAGAGGCCATCTTTGGCTCATTTAACAAGTGAAAAAAGGACATGTGCACTAATTCAATATATCATGTTGCCAGATCAGCTATGCTTAGCTTTTTACCAATGCGCATCATGCTGAGATAGTTTATATGTCACATATACAGGGCTAATTCTTAAAAATTCATTTAAAGTCCAGTAGTGATTTCACAATGAATGGTAAGAGAGTGATGCGTAGCTGGCTATCGCCAAGAACTGGTCTTCCTATATGAAATGTAAGATGTGTGAGGGGAAGAAAACTTGGACCTAGATCATCTGGATTCAATGCTTCATTTTAATTTTTTGAAGATTTTGTTTATTTATTTTTAGAGAGAGGGCAATGGTGGGAGAAAGAGAGAGGAGAGAGAGAAACATCAATGTGTGAGAGAAACATCAATGTGTGAGAGATACATCGGTCTGTTGCCTCTCGCATGCCCTCAACTGGGACCAGGCCCTCAACCCACACATGTGCTCTGACTGGGAATCGAACAGGTGACCTTTTGGTTCACAGGTCAATGCTGAATCTGCTGGGTCACACCAGGCCAGGTCATGATGCTTCATTTTAAAGATGAAGAAGTTGAGTCAGAAAAAGACTAAATGAACTATTTACAATCACATAGCTAATTAGTGACAGAGTCACAACTAGGATCTAGGCCTGTTGGTTCTGGGTCTCATAGTCTTCCTACTATACCATAACAGACCAAACCTATTAGTTGCATTACTAATTTTACAAATAGTTTCTACCAATTGTTTTGTTCCTACAATATTACATTTATTCATTTTAGCCACATTCCTCCTTTCGTCTTTATCAAACCCTACGTTATAATCATGGAAGCAGAGTAAAAGTATAAACAGATATAAAGCCAGAGTTAGCATCTACCTGCTATTTCCTAAGCTCTTCCTCTTCGTGCTACACAATGGTAGTAATGGGGATATAGTTGGTTAGTAGAGATAGTTAATGCTGCATCGCTGTACTGAAATTTCATCATGACCAGCATTTTCTCTTACTCCATCAGTTACATGAAAGTGTTATTTGAAAAGAGCAACGTGAACAGTTCTATCAATTTCAATCCCTTCTTAACAATGGGTGGTCATTCCAGTAGTTGTTTTTATGAGTACAAAGAAGTTTCTGCTTGCTCCCTAACAACTCTAAGCTCCCGACACAGAGAGGGTGTATGTGAGATAGGAGGGATGCACGCAACGGGCTTTATGTTGCTGTGCTTATGATTGTTTTGTGTTTCAGACAAGATGTAGTAATAGAGAGCATTTACCGTGCACTCTTATTCCTAACTCTTGTGACCCACTCTCTTAAGTATGTCAGTCTTTGTAGACATGTGTTTATGTAATTACCGTCTTAGGTTATGAAATTGAAGTCAGAAATGCTTGCAAGCTGCTTCGATGTTCTTTTTTAAGTTTAGGCACATTTTCCTCATCAAATGACATGAGTGACATCTTTAAAGCTAATTTTGGCTCCTCAAATTAAAAAAAAGCTGAGTATACAGTAAGCACCAAATTGACATTTATACGCAGACATGAGAAAAGCAAGAGAATCTGCTGTGAAAGGTAAATATTTCAGAAATATTTGGAATATGCATATTTCAAAATGAGTTATGCTGATAACCTGTCAATCTTGGAACATAAATCATATGTAACTAAAGCACTTCACCTGAGCCATGTTAATTTTATAGAATAAGGTATTCTCTTCTTAGTTTATTAGTCCTCCTTTATTGCTTTTAGTACAAAGTGTTCCACAAGAAAAACAACACTGATGACCAGACAACAGCATTCCATAAGTGTCTCTGGCATTAATCAGTGTGCTTGAATCCAAGGAGCTATTATTTTAGCCACATTTAAATCCTGATTGCATTTTATTCTGCCTTGGCAATGCTCACAATTTGATATTCATTAGAATGTATTTTAAGCTTTCACATGCTGGCATGGCCATTATTTGTATCCTGCACTGTGAGCAGTAAATCATGTGGAAGATGCCTAGATGCAGAGTTCCAGGCTCCAAAATGTGCCTTCTTTTTATTTTTGTTCTGTTTTTAGTATTTCCCAAGGACTGAAAGGGGATTTAGAATACAACTATCTCTAGAAACTAAGCATATTAACTGGAGAGTCTCAGATCCCTAGTATTTTCAAGTAAATTTAAAGATGCCTGCTCAGTTCCTCCAGTACTGTCCCTCTGGTGAGTAAACATAAAGTAGACTGGGTGCATCCAAGTATCTTGGTCCATGTCAGAACTCTGCAGAATCACTTCAAATGCTTTGGGGAGTTATAGCAAATGTTAAAGGGCCTACTGTCCCAAAGCTCTTTTTCTGTCACCTGCACATTTGTGTCCCCACTCTGGAAGCTCTTTCCATTCCTTTCAGAAAGAACCTTGAGCCCTCACACTTGTTACATTTTACTTAGCAGCGTGAGGTTCTAAGAAGCCATTTATGATGAGTTTTCCAGTAATTGTGACTTAGGTACGGTTTGGCATCCAGACCTGAATGTCCATAGCATTCACCCTTTTATTCTGCTTGACATTCAGGGCTTATTTATGTCACATTTTATAGGGATAGTTTCACATAATGTTGGAAGTCATGTGATTCTGAAGCAGGTAGACTCAAGTTCGAATCCCAGCTCCCCACCTTACAAGCTTATGATCTAAGGCAGTGGTACTCAATAGGAGGTAATTTTATACCCTGCCTCCTTTCCCTAAGCCCAGACATTTGGCAATGTCTACAGGCATATTTGGCTATTTTAGCTGGTGAGTGCAATGAGCAGCTATAGGGGAGAGACTAAGGATGCTGTTAAACATCCTACAATGCACAGCATAGTCCCCTGAAATGAAGACTTATTGTCAATAATGCCCAGGTTGGGAAACTCCGATATAAAGCAAATGATTTACACTTTTTGAGCTTCCTCATATTCAAAATGGGAATAATGTAGTCAACTCAATTATATGGGTCAAACGGACTATTTGGTCGTTAACTTTGATTAGGGGGAGGAGGATTGCCAATTTTGCCTCTCGAAATGTAGGAGTGGAGAAGGCAAAGAGCCCTGTGGTTGAAGCAGGGCCAGAGGCTGGGAGCCAGACTCCTACTGCTAGGCCTCTCCACCTTACAGCAGTCCCCAGTTTAATCAGATAGATTCAAGAGTGGTTTAATGTCAAAGGACAGGAGAGTAGTTTCCTGGTAACCTTAGTTGCTGCGTTCTTCGTTCTTCTGGAGACAGTGCCCCTGCCCCTCCCTCCTCATTGTATTTCCCATTAGTGACTGTAATGGCTAGAATTTCAGACCCAGATAGGAAGGAACACCATGAAGTGCTTTGCAAGAGACAGCTTTCTTCCAGTTGGGCCTTTCAGTATCTCACACAGCTTACCAGAGGCAGCTAGCTGTTCCCCTGAAACACAACAAACCCTGTCGGTAAGCACCACAGGTATTACTAATACAGGTATTAGTAATACCTACCACTTATACTCTACAGCACTCGGTATACAGCATACCATCTATGGATTATCACAGCGCTTTACCTTATTTGCTCATTTTAATCCTCACGCAAAATCTATGAGGTAACTAGTACTATCTTCCTTTTACAGATGAAAAAATTTGGGCACTGAGAGGCTACATAACTTGCCCAAGTTTACACAGCTGAGGAAGTGGAAGGGCTAAGATACAAACCCAGGAAAGCCGGCTCCAGAGTCTCCACTATACAAATCTGAGTCTCAAATAATGAATACAGAAGAGACTTGGAATAAAACAATCTGTGTTCCAAAGGAAAAATCTTGCTAGAAAGGCAATTGGGAGTTTTAGGAATTGGGTGGGGAGAAAGGTGCACTTCAAATGCTTAAAAGCAAGTGAGATTTTAAAGTGGAAGAGAGAGCAGCATGAGCTTTGAAATCAGAAAGACTAGGCCTAAATTTGGGTTTCTTATATAAAGGAATCTAATGACCTTGGACAGATTACTATAGTCTCTGATCCTCACTTCTTTTTGAAGGTCAAATTAACAAAACTTGTCAAATACCATAAACGGTGCTTGGTAGGCATTTTATAAATGGTCAGTTGCATCCTTGCCAAAGGAGACTAAACAAATAAATGTTCTCCTTGGACGGCCCTAACTTACAAAGAACCATAACCTAGATCACGTAGTGGAGATGGAGGCCTAGACAATACGGGGGGTGGGGGGAGGGAGGGCTGTAAATCCTCACTGTGCTTAGACTGAGAACGTACCTCTGCTCCCTTTGAGTAAATGTCTCCCTACCTCAAGAATAAGGATGATATGGCGGACCTACCATCATCAGAAATTCTACCTTAGAGCAGTCACACACTATTAGTGGATCAGAAAAGCAATTTCGTGGCCACGGAATAAAAATTTTAAATAAGTAAGTTTAGAGCACCCAGGAATGAGGGTAAATATTGTGTTGTGAAATACTTATTTTGGCATTATATACATACATATGCACATATGAGTATATACATATACATACATACACATATACACTCGTGTGTGTGTGTGCGTGCGTGTGTGTAAGCATTCAAGTAAAATGCATTTCTTTTGTGCTTAAAAAGAAAATTGAAAAGGACTGCATTAGAGTTTGGGATTTGGCTTTGTTTTTGGCAGTTAGGATGTGTTGACAATGTGCATCATCTCTCACAAGAAGTCCCCCTTGTGATCAGGCCACAGATTTGTATGAGGTGACTAGCTGGCAGTGGAGTAGGGTAATCTGTGACTACGAAAATAGAATGTAAGTGTTTCAGTAAACAGGGTCATATAGTTATTTTTTGGTTTCCTACTGCCTATCAGAGAACTCCAAATAGAGTAAACAGTCAATAAATAACAGCTGATTTGATTTCACAAAGCAATGAAATAACAAGTGAAACACCACCTTGATGCTTCAAGAACCATGTTTTAAAGCAGCCAACAGAAAAAATAAAATTGTGCCGGCTCAACAAAATTCGGGGAAAAGAAAGCTTCATTTTAATTTTCACTTTCTCTTATGGAAGGATCAATAGTTGGTAGACCAAGGATATACCCCAAAACAGTGTCTCTAAATATCAGATTTTTGCCAGATTTTAACGGGATAGAGAAATATGAGCCAGGCGACACTAAAGTTAAGAAAATATGTAACTACTTGAATAACTAAAGCAAAGGATCTAATTGAACAGAATACCATCAACCTAAAATGGAATAATGTTAACCTAAAAGGAGATCTCCAACAACATGCTAAAGAAACTCTCTGGTCTCTGGTCTGTTTAATAATTTAAACGGTGAATTCTCTGAAAATATGAACGGTATATCTAGCAAATTTGTAGATGTCACAAATCTGGGGAAAGGAGAAACTGCTTTCAGTGAAAAAATCAGGATCTCTATGGATTACCACAGGTTTGGCAAATGACAGGTGAAATCTAACAAAATGAATTGTTATCGTGATAATGCAAGGTCTTGATTTGGATTCAAAAAGACAACTATACAAGTGCAGCATGGGAAAAACTTGGCCTAGCAACAATACATATTTTTAAAAAAGAAAAATACTTTTAAAAGAAAAAAACATTTTAGTTTAGAATGAATACAAAATGAATCAGCCTTCAGAAAGGGGACTGCAATTTAGGTGATATTAATACAAGCACAGGATGTCAAAGAAGGGAGTCAATAATCTTGCTCAGACCTCACCTGAGTATGATGTTCGGTTCTGTGAGCCGTAATTTAAAAATTTATTTACATGAAAGCAGTCAAACTGATGAGAGAACCTGAAACCATTTTATATGAAGAATAGGTAAAGGAACTAGTAATGTGTAATCTAAAAGAGAAAGAGAAGCCAACAGAAGATATTAAATTATCTTAGTAAACTCCTAAAAGAAGAAATTGGGACTGTTGGGTAAAAGTTACATTTCATCTTGGTATAAAGAAAAACTTTGCTGCCTTTGGAGATTATAAATTCCAGGGTAGAATAAGGATGTGTTTACTTAGAAACCAAGCAATCACTTTGAGAAACGTTGCAAACAGGATTAAAATATCAGACTGTTCTGATGTCCAATGACTTTGAAGGTCCTTGCCAATTTCCAAAGTAAATAATTTTAAGAAATAAATACTATATATGTCATACTTAATTTTGTAGCCCTCAGACTGCTCCTAAACAACAATAATAAAAGACAGAATATTAGAACACCACAGGATTGCAAATCTTTACATTAAACCTTTTACACGATATATACGGAAATATCTAGGAGATGTTGTGGGTTCATTTTCAGACCATAATAAAGCGGGAATCACAGTGAAGCAAGTCTTAATCTTTTTGCTGGTGAAGAGTTTTGCCTTCAATTGGTTAAAAAAAAATATGCCACATCTGTGAAGCGCGATAAAGCAAAACACATTAAAACAAGGTACGTCTTAATTAGCTGACATTTCTTTGACATGGAGCAAACTTGAACCTTATAGTAGAAATGTATATTTTGAAGGAATAAGTATAATAAAGCCTGATTAACTTCAGGTAGTTAGATGAAATTGATATATCTCTCTGATGCCTAAGATTAAAAGAAACAAAATTTCACCTGAATATTTTCAAAATACCTGTATAGCTGCATTCATATATATTTTAAAAAAACAAAAAACTAAAGGTATGGCAGACTGTTTTTTCACTTTTTATTTTGGTTTTCAATAAATAAAACCTGAATTCCCCACTGCAGACTGATTTGCTGGCAGCAAATTTGAGTTGGTCACAGACATCCAGATGTTCTATTTGTTTGGTAGCTGGCAATGAGCGCAGTTAGTTCCAATACTGCCCATTTTGGCTAACTGGTCTTTTTAGTTGTAAAGAAAAACACCCTTAGGAACACTCAGATAATAGGCTGTAGGTTACTCAATTATTAAAACAACAAAAACAATATGTAAATTCACCAAAAAGTTGGCTTACCAAAGCACTACTGAATTTTTTTATCATTAGTTTACAAATTCCCTAGAACAGGCTCTTTCTTGTCAGTTGTCTGTTTTGGCAAGCCACTTGTCAAAACAGAGTTTTGGTGAGTTGGGTTTTTTTGGGGGGGGCGGGGTTACTTTTGTTGTTGTTGTTGTCGTTGTTGTTGTTTTAGAGAAAGGGGAAGGAAGGGATAAAGGGAGGGAGACAAACATCAATGTGAGAGAGAAACATCGATTAGTTGCCTCTGGTACACACAGCCTGACGGGGAACCGAACCTGCAAGCCAGCCATGTGCCCTGACCTGAAATCGAATCAGAGACCTTTTGCTTTGCAGGACAAAGCCCAATCAACTGAGCCATAGCAGCCAGGGTTCAAAACAGAGTTTTAAAAAAACTCCCCAAATAAAATAGCTGGTTCCACTAATCATGTTATTAATGGTATTAATCGCTGTTATATTCCTAACCATGTCTATCACTGCTTCTAGGAAGCAACTATGTAGCCACTAGGCAGAAAGGGATCCTTTAATCTCCCATAGCATAGTTTGCTATCAAAGCATATCATACCATGCAATCATCATGAAACACAGATACTTAAAATATTAGATGATCATCTCTGGCTGATGTGACTCAGTGGATTGAGCACCGGCCTGCAAACCAAGAAGTCTCCAGTTCAATTCCCAGTCAAGGCACATGCCTAGGCTGCAGGCCAGGTCCCCAGGTGGGGTCGCCAGAGGCAACCGATCCATGTATCTCATGCACATTCCTGCTTTTCTCCCTCTCTTTCTCCCTCCCTTCCCTTCTCTATAAAAGTAAATAAATAAAATATATTTTTAATCTTGTTAAAATATTAGGTGATCAAAATATAAATTTTATCTACATAAATGAATATATTTATAATGATTTCCAGAAGTGATGTCTTTTGCGTACTTTAAAGCCACAGCTATAAACATCTAAAGTTAACAGAAAATAGTAACAACGAATGAACACAAATACTCCAGTATATATATTTCTCTTATGTCAGTAATATTATACATGTCTGCATTTACTTTGTAAAGGTAAAAATAAAAGGTAGTCTTATAACATCATATGTTGTTTCTTATGCTAGAGGATAGACATATTTTCAAATATCCCTTCAGTCATTTTCTCATCATTATTATTAGGCAGTATTAATTTTATTTTGACCTCATAACATCTCACAGAATATTACAAGTGCCAACAGGGATTAAGAGAAAATGAATGTTATGTGCATTTGCAAAATGCCACAGCAGATAGAGTCATTTGTTTATTTGGTCTCTTTTTTCTGGTCAGAAGCTATGATTTTAAGCTTCAGAAAAAAATTTGTCTCTCATCTATTTTATACATGAGAGATCGCACACAATTATAAATTATTTTAATCAAACATAGAGCAAATAATGTGTAAATTTAAACTGTAGTCACAAGAAAAGGTGAGTTACTTACTCCAATCCAGTAATGTATACCATATCTTGATTTTTAAAGTGAGGAAGATGACAAAAAAGCCATTTGGTGAATATATTTTTTCCAAATAACAATATTTTCTTCATATTTTCTTAGCTCAAAGCAGCTTCATAAAGCATTAAATTTTTGCCACAGATGGAGTGTGATTAAATGAAAATTACTCTTTGCTAGTGTTTTAGCTGGTCATGTAACTCATGAATATGAGGAAACCAAATCGATATGTTCATTTTGCTTTTCTTACAAAGGCAAAAGGATGTCCAATTCGAATCACTGCCAAGTTGTCATTTTTTTCAGAGAAACTTCAGAGAGTATCCTTTACTTTCACTGTTCTCACAACAAATCTCCTTACTCATAACAAATCAGGGGGCAAGTAGCTTTTTTTTCAGTTGAGACTTGCTCTACATGTCTAAATATGGAGCTATTCAAGGGCATGATATACTCCATAAAAAATAGCTGAAGGTCTTAGGAACACATAAGACCCCTGTGTGTGTGGTTTTTAAGAATCAGCTTATTATTTCAAAATTCTGTCACTATGTATCTCATAAGGGGTTAGGAGAGGTTTCTGTGTTTTCATAACAAATTTTTAATTCATTCTAAGTTCTTTAATTATTTTTCCAATGAAACCTATGATCAAGTTATTCTGCAATGAAAAACAGTTGTTGGGACGCTTGGTTCACTGAATACAGGATATGACTTGCACTCAACAAAAAGTAAGAACCCAATGCACACAACAATATTAGTATAGGGAGTATTCATAAATGTTGAAAGTTTTATATTTCAATTTTTCAAATAGCTTTATAAAATTAACTTTAATTTTGATTATATATGTAAAACATGTTCATTGTAAAACTTTAAGATAACAACATTTAAAGGAAGTATCTTTTAAAATCCTTCCACCAGAGATCACAACATTCATTATTTTGTTCACTTTCTCTTCATATTTCTATAGATCCACATACATATTACATATTTTTAAATCTTTTAAGAGAAATTACAGCACTAACGGAAAACTAAATAAACTAAATAAAGGAAACTAAATAAAGTAAAAACAGCGAGCTAGCAGGAAGTTCCCATGACTTTGAGCATAAGGAAAATACTGAGTGTTGTAAAAGTACTTGTGGTAGGCAGCTGACATGGCCCCCAATGATCCCTGTCTCCTAGAATTCACAGCCTCATGTAATCACATCTCTTCCATTGTGAGCCTGACCTAATGACTTGCTTCTAACAAATGGAATACACCAAAAGTGATGAGATGTCATTATCATAAATACTCTCATAGGTTACAAAACACTGGGACTTCCATCTTCTAGAACCCTCTCTCTGGCTCTCACTCTTTGAGTGTTTGCTGTGATGAGCGAGCTAGAGGACTCCACAAGGTAGCCAACCACCATCAAGAACCTGAGGCCCTCACTCCAAAAACCCTTGAAGAACTCAATCCTGCTGCATTCGTTTCCTGATGTTGCTGTAACAAATTATCACAAACTCAGTGTTTTAAAACAACAATTTATTATCTCACAGTTCCGAAAATCAGAAGTTTGAAATGAACCTCATGAGACTAAAATCAGGAGATGAGTAGTGCTACATTCCTTTCTGGAGGTTCCAGAAAAGAATCCATTTTCTTGCTTTTTTCAGCTTCTAGAGGCTACCCACATTCCTTGGCTCGCACCCCACCCTTTCCATCTTCAAAGCCACCAATGGCCGGCTGAGCCTTTCTCACATCACATCATTCTCACACTGATTTCTCTTTGGCCCCTCAATCACATGTTTAATGCCCCTTGCGATTACATTGGGCTCACCCCAGATAATCCAGGATGATTTCCCTATTTAAGCTCAGCTGATTAACAACCTTAATTTCATTTGCAACTTTAATTCCCCATTGCCATGTAACTTGACATATTCACATGTTCCAGAGATTAGAACACAGTCTCCTTCAGGGAACATTGTTCTGCCTACTACATCTACCAATAATCACGTAAGTGAGGTTGGAAGTAGATCCTTCCACCATGGGGCTTTCCTCTCAGCCTCTCACCCTGGCAGACACCTTGACTGCAGCTTTGCAAGAGACCCTGAAGCAGAGGATGCAGCTAAGCTATATCCAGATTCCTGACCCACAGAAACTGTGAGAACATAACTGCTATCAACTGCAAGATTCTGGGTGATTTGTTACACGGCAATAGACAACTGATGCAGTACTTAAAAGTAAATTATTGTTTTTATTTTCACATTTTCCCTAGATTTTATTTTGGCATCCATTTAGTTAAAAATAAATGTACTCCACAGACTTCAAGTTGTGGAAATTACAGGTTACATTTAAGTTACCCTAACCAATAGCTAAAATGATCAATTACGATAGTGTTCATAATGAAAAGCTCCAATTTGCTATACTCACACAGTGATTCTATTACATCAACATTACAAATGACTCTTAGCTACAGACTGATCCTCAAAATATGATTACAGTACAGGAAGCTTATCACTCACAAGAAGGCATGGTGGACCAGCTACATCACATTGCTTGTAGTTAGAAAGTTGTGCATTCAACGGAAATTTTAGCTGCTGCTGGAATCAAATGTGTTGCTAGTTACATTTTTTTCTTCTTCAGAAATTAAGGATGTTTTGTTTGTAAAACAAGGTGTGCCAAGAGATGAAATTACTATAAACACTAAAAAGTTGATTTATCTTTCAAAGGTTTTAGTATATTCAATGGGCGCTATCTCTATTAGTTGATCTGTAACTGATTCCCTCAATTAGTTAAACCATGGAGAGAATGAGTGAAGCTAACTGTCTGAGATAGAGCAGACCTCAAGACTTGGCTGGGGTTTTTTTGTTTTTTCGTTTTTTTGGCACTATCTTCCCATCAGCCAAATGAACATTTTTTTTTTTAAACCGTTATGAATATCAACAGAAGTTTTGTCTCCCACTAGTAAGAAAGTTTAAAAGTGTACATTTCCACATACTTGTATTTTATTTAGTAATTATTCAGAGAGATTGCCAGATTAATGCCAATCAGTTGGGTTTCATTGTTACTTCTGAGTAAAGAAAAAAATCATACAAATTGTTTTACAAACTGCAGCTGATAATGTACTTTCATATATTACTTCATTTAACCCTCACCACATCCATATTCAATAGGTATTATTATTCCCATTTCACAGATGGAAAAACTGAAGCACAGAAAGAATAAGTAACTTGTTTAACATCACACAGCTAACAACTGCCAGTGCTAGGATTTGAATAGAATTCGCCCTCTGTGCTAGAAAACAGTTCCAAGAGCCTTGATAGTTTTATTTTAAATTCTGATACCTAAGTAGAAAAAAACTATATTTAGGAGTAACTATATTTAGGAGTCTTATGGGTTGAATTGTGTCCCCTAAGCATTCAGATGATGAAATCCTAAACTCCAGTACCTCAGAATGTGACCTTACTTGGAAACAGGGTCGTTGCAGATGTGCAGGCAAACCTGAGAGACTATGGATTCAGTTCCAGACCACCACAAAACAGCAAGTATGGCAATAAAGCAAGTTGTAATCGCTTTTGCTGGTGAAGGATCTTGCCTTCAATTTGTAAAAAAAAAAAAAAAAGAAAAAAACCCAAAAACGAAACTTGGACCATCTGTGAAGTACAATAAAGCAAAGTGCAATAAAACCAGGTATGCCTGTAGTTAGTTAAGGTAATGGCCTTAGGGTGGGTCCTAATCCAATGATTGCTGTCCTTTTAAAAAGGGGAAATATGGATACAGAGACAGAGATGCACTGAAGAGGGAAGAGATTTGAAGAGGTGCTGGCAGAAGATGTCCATCTACAAGCAAAAGAGACAGGCCTGGAACAGATTCTTTCCTCCCATCCCAACTCTGCTACCCAACCTTGATTTTAGATTTCTAGCCTCCAGTACTACAAGAAAGCAAACTGCTTTTTTTTTTTTTTTTTCAGCTTCACCCAAGGACATGCTTATCAAACCCGATTCCCCGGCACTTGTCCTGACCGGGAATCAAACCCACGACCTTTAGGTTTATGGGAGGACACCCCAACCAACTGAGTCGCATTAGCCAGGGCACAAACTACTTTTTGAAAGCCACACAAAAACCGCAGATTGAGCTTCGAGATATTACAGAAGTTCATGAAAACTAATTTCATTTAAAAATGAGTAACAGAAAATGACTGAAGAAACATCCAAAGTTGTTATAAAGGAAAAAGACAATAAGGAGCTGAATTGCTAGTCTCTGTGTAGGTTCGTGTTGGGAGATTTGGCTGCAGTTTTTGCGAGTTCATAATGCCTCGATGATCCAGCTCCTTCAGCCGTACCACGCTATCACTTGTACCCATTCGAGTCCCACTTATCTCAAATTGGTCCACTATGTTTTCTAAGAAATAGTTGTAGAGTTTTTTGTTTTTCGTTTTGCTTTTGGTTTGTAGAGTTTTTTAGGGTTTCACTATTTTCTGGTGTGTCATATAATAGATCTGTTGTTTCTATACGCCTACTCTCTCACACATTGCTCAGGTGTTGTAGCTGTGATTTGCCCTCAGCTTCTTGTATTTAGGGCTCATGGAAATATCTTATCACTTTTCTGTAGGTGCTGTCCGTGGATTTATTAATATATTGCAGGCGCAGTTCACTTACCAGTTCGGGGCTCGGCGGTCTACCCATGCACAGCCTGTGAGTGGAAGCCCAGTCCCCGACACCGGGGGGAGGGAGTCCAGGCGTTGAAAAGGACTGGGGTTTGCTTGATAGGTGGCAGCAGACAGACTCCTTAAGGGCAAGTCTAGGACCAGGGGCTTCTGGTTCTGGAGGCGCCAAAGTATTTTTCATCCCAAAGTTTCCCTGTCGGCCCCAGTAGGGCTCCCGGGATCCCGCGAGATCTGGCTTCCGGTCTGAAGAGTGGTAACGATGGCAACCACCCGTCCTGATTCCACCGTCCTCTGAGTCACTCCAGACGCTCCGTTCATCCCAGTCCGTCCTCCCCTGGCCCTGTATCTCGACCCAACCTATACCCCCACACACCGGAAGCCACCAAGCTTACCCTGCGTGTTCCAACAACACTGTTTGCCTTCCTAGGAAGCCCCACACACCACACACCCAGACCAGGCCAGGCCGAGGCCGGTAGGCATTCCCTATGGCGTTCAAAACGAAACATTTCCTGATGCAGGGACTTGGGCAAAGGGAAACTGTGGTCAGGGGTAAGAACTGGCCCTAAGGATGTGCAATGGAAAGGCAAGTTTGGATTGCTCCGGCCTTGGACCTTGGCAGAGATGGGATTGGGGCTCCAGGGTGGCAATCCAGAGACCCAGGTCACACATCTGAGCCTTTGGACCTTCAGACTCCTGAAAGGCAATAGACTGCAATCTGCGCATGTGTATTTCGCTCCCCCATTCTGACCCCGGACAGTCCTGTCTTGCAGTCCTGCCCTGCACAGCATCTGGACGGGAGCCTGGTCCCACATACTTGGTCACAGGTCCCTGGTAAAAGGCACCACTGCACTGTGATGCTGATGGGGGGGCGGGGAATGGGGCACTGACAAGGATTGGGGTTTGCTTGATAGGTGGTGGGGGCCGGACTCCTTACTGAAAGAGTCTGGGATGAGGGACCCTCCAGCACCTAGGACACCCAAGTGTGGAAAAAAAAATAATATATTAATTAAAAATAAAGCTTAGGTATAAAGTTTCAATTATGCTAGATGAGAGATCTAGAGACCTGCTATATAACATTGTGCTTATAGTTAACAATGTAGTTCAATTTGAGGTAAAATTTTGTTAAGAGGGTAGATTTCATGTTATATTTTTACTCACAGTAAGAAAAAAGGCTATAAAACATTATGTACAGGATGGGTTTTTTTAAGATTCATTTCTAGAGGGGCAGGGAGGGAGAAAGAGGGAAACACTGAGACAAACATAGGTTGGTTGCATCTTGCAAGCCCCAACCTGGGACTGGGCTGCACCCCGGGCATGTGCCCTGACCAGAAATCAAACCAGGGACCCTTTGGTTTGCAGGACACCACCAAATCCACCGAGGCAAATGAGTCAGGGCCACAATGTTTCTTTCTTTTTTTAATCTGTCATGCCTATCTCTGTGTACGAAGGCACTACTCCTGTGTAATATCTAGTGGCAGGTATAAAGTGAAGGAATGGGTGAGGAAGTAAAATGGAGGTTACAGAATTAAAATCATAAAAATATAAACCGTGGTGCTTCTAGTGGTGGGGATATGGTTAAATTTGTTTTTGTTTTCTAATTTTTCTAAAATGAAATTAAACTACATTTCTAATGCATGCATAATCAGAGATATACTCAGAAAATTGATTTCTTCTGTTTCAGATCTCTTTCTCTCTTACATATACGAAATCAGAGGACTGGCCCATCAGAAGACAAAGCGCCTACCCAGGATCAGGTATCTCCTTCAAGCATGGATCTATCCCCCAGATAATCATTTTTTAACCATTTTCACCATTCCAGTCCTTTGGTCTGTACCAAACAAAATTCTATCACCCCTAAGGAATCTCGAGGAACACTTTTTGTTCCTGTCCCTTTGGCCACCAAGGCTGCAGCCTCCTCTTCCCTACCACAGGAGCTGTTTCCATCTCTCACATGTGCCCATGTACGAGCTGCAGATGCTCCCACAGGAAGTGCTGTTATTCAAGCCACATCTTCTGATTCTGATTTTGATAGTGGGAGTGGAAGGGGTTAAATGATAGGTGGTATGTTGATTATGGAAATGGAAATGGGAGTCTGAAGGCACTGCTCCTGCCCAGGGCCTGGCAGGAGTATAAAGTGAAGGAAAGAACGAGGTGGCTGACTGGAGGAGAAAATTGCTATGACCCTCTACATAGAATTTTGGTCTTGCTCTGAGGCTCCCAAAGGATCTCGAGTGCCTCTTCCCACCTCCCCTGCACTCTCGGAGAAATATCCATATCCTTCCTCTGTTATCGCCACCTTCGTTAAGTACTTGCGAGGCAACAGTACCAGGCCCACCCTACATCGGCAATGGCAGAGGCTGCTGCCACGCCTGATTCTATCCCCCCTTCCTCCACCACCATCCTTACTCTTCTTCTGCAGCATCAGCACTAAATTTATACCCAGCAGGAAAAAACCTGCACGTGCCCATCTTTCCAAATGTACAAGTGACATTACAATCTATAAAAAAAAATCCTATCTCCTCTGCTCCCTCAAACTAGTTGTTTGTCGTCCCCCCCTCCACCGGCCCCAAGCCCTCTTTTCCTGTATCCCTGTCAGTTAACTATGGCCCTCACTGTTAGTCATCTCTCTGAGAGAAGAGAGGTTTCTGGTATGACAGAATAATTTTTGTTGTCCACCCCCATCCTACCATACCCATTCCAAGAAGGTATTCAGACCTTTACCCCTCTTATCTCAGGGGAGGTTTATGCTGCCAGCCTGGTTTTCCTTGACCAAATAGAACACCTTGAGCAAATTATGCTAAGGGAGATAGCAGTGACTTACAACACTGCTTATTATACCTAAGTACTCTTTACTCCCTGCCAGGACCCCAGGGTCCCAGGGAGATGGCAGAGCCCCCGAATGGAATGGGTGCACAGTACATGTAGGGAGGCTCGACCATAGGCATCAGGGCTTCCAGCACTGGCCTGGGAAGCAGACTGCCTGCATTCAAGTGGTCATGTGGACTTGGACAGTGAGAGTACCAGGGATGATCACTGTGGATTGAACCTTGAAGCCCGCAGAAAAGCTCCTCTCCCTCCCATTCTTTGATAACTCTAGACGAGGTCAGGCTCTTCCGCAGTGTATGACATTGACCTTTCCTTCACCTCAGCAGGACAAAAAGAAGATGCAGATTTAAGCTGCAGCAAACTTGCCCTGAAGTACACACTACACAGAAGACAGAGCAGGTAAGTGCACACTCTTTATTACTAGTTACAATCGCGAAAAAGAAAAAACACTCTACAAAGTTTGAGCTTGGTGAGCTGCGATCTCAAAGAGGGAACTGGGACATCTTTTTTTCAAAATGGAGTCTGACCTAACTTCCCAGCCCCTGGGCTTCACACTGGCCCCCTCTTCACTTGCAACAGCTGCCTCAAGGAAATGGAGAGCCTGCTCCAAATATACAAGGGACTCAGGGGTGTTCTCAAGAGCACCTGTCCCAGTCCAGTTCTATTTTTAATCCAATTACTCCTCCCAAGAGAAGCAGGAAGAGGGTTTTGCTCTTCATACACTGTTTGACTGGAAAAGGACTTAAAATGGAGGTGGCTGAGTCTGAGGGCTAGAGTGGATGGCCAACGCTCCCCCAAGCACTGCACTTCTTTAAGACAGTGGAAAAGGTGAACAGATTGAGAAGTACAGACTAATAATATACAAAATAGTCACACGGAAATAAAGTACAGCATAGGTAATATAACCAATAATGGTGTAATAAGTACATATGGTACCAGGTGGGTACTGGAAACATCGGAGGGAACACTTTGAAAAGTATATGACTGTCTAACCACTATGCTGTACACCTGAAAGCAATATAAATAATACTGAAAGTAAACTGTAATTGAAAACAAAAATACTTAAAAGTTTCCATAAAAAATAATATATAAAAAGCATCTCTTCTTCCCTTACTTCCTCACTCTTCTCTGCTCCAGCCAGTGGAGTGACTCACAGATGTGGGTCAGTCAGAATAAAGGTGTGGTTTCTTCAGACTTTTGGGAAATCTTCTAACAGGACAGGTTCGGCTTCTTCCACAACAAGCAAATTCTGTGACACTCGGAAACACAAACACAGGCCTTCACCTGTGAAACTAAAAAGACAAGAGGCAAACATGAACACTGCAGTAGTTTACAAAGTAATAATAGCATTTTCAAGGAAAAGCAGGCCTCCTAAAATTCAATAAAGTGTACAACTCTAAAAAAACACATGGCTGTTCCCAGCCAAACACATGGCATTTTCAGGAAAAGGAGGTTATTAAGAAAACAAAAAGGAGTGGAAAAGGAGAAAAAATGCTTCATGGCTTCAGTGTCTCCAGGTATCAACCAATCAGCATCAGCCATCCAGAATCCACCACCTGCAAACTTAAATGCAATTAGGAGAAATCCTCTATTCAAAGACTAAGGGGGTGGGGAGGAAATGTGATACTCAAAAGCACTCTATCTTTGTTAAAATAAATGGGTAAGATATAAATACCTATGTTTTTGTTTACTCAGAATAAAACTGGTTAATTTGAGAAATGGGATAATAAATTACTCAACTTTATAATACTTTTAGTTTTTAAATTTTCAAGTAAATGAGTTACTTTTTGATCAAAAAGGGGTCTTAGGAAATTAGTTTTTCTTTGGAGTGTTTATATTCTTACTTACCTTCCTGAAATAAGAGTGTCGTGGGTCCACGCTTCTATTCACAAGTGCCATACTGACTCTCTTGCATTTGTAGCAGGACTTGCGCCACAAGAAATTTACCGCTCTACACCATGGACAGTACCAGTTCTGTAGATCGTAGTGTGAGGCAAACGCCTCCTGGTGGTGGTGTTCTGGGCCTCTTACCCCTTTTGGTTGCCCAGCCTTCTGCCCTGGAGGCTCTTGTTTCTTTGGATATTTTCTCACAGCACCACTCCCGCTGCCCCCCGGGGGGTTCTTCGCCTGGGGCATCTCTGGACCTTGGTCTTGGCCGTGGCTCTCGCTGGCCCCCAGGGTGTACGTCTCCTGGGGTGGCTCTGGGCCTTCGTCTTGGCTGTGGTTCTCGCTGGCCTCCAGGGGGTTCTTCCCCTGGGACACCTCTGGGCCTTCGTCTTGGCTGTGGTTCTCGCTGGCCTCCAGGGGGTTCTTCCCCTGGGACACCTCTGGGCCTTCGTCTTGGCTGTGGTTCTCGCTGGCCTCCAGGGGGTTCTTCCCCTGGGACACCTCTGGGCCTTCGTCTTGGCCGAGGCTCTCGCTGGCCTCCAGGGTGTTCTTTCCCTGGGGCATCTCTGGACCTTGGTCTTGGCCGAGGCTCTCGCTGGTCCCCAGGGTGTACGTCTCCTGGGGTGGCTCTGGGTCTTCGTCTTGGCTGTGGCTCTCGCTGCCCCCCGGGGAGTTCTTCCCCTGGGGCGTCTCTGGACCTTGGTCTTGGCCGAGGCTCTCGCTGGCCCCCAGGGTGTACGTCTCCTGGGGTGGCTCTGGGCCTTCGTCTTGGCTGTGGTTCTCGCTGGCCTCCAGGAGGTTCTTCCCCTGGGACACCTCTGGGCCTTCGTCTTGGCTGTGGCTCTCGCTGGCCTCCAGGGGGTTCTTCTCCTGGTACACCTCTGGGCCTTCGTCTTGGCCGAGGCTCTTGCTGCACTCCGGGGCATTCTCCCCCTGGGGTATCTCTGGATAGTCCTTCTGGAGACACAGATCTTTGTCTTGGCTGTGGTCTGTTCCGTCCTCCGAGGGATATTTTTCCTGGAGAGTCTCAGGATATTCACACTGGTGATAGTAACTCTGGTCAGACGGGGGGCCCATCTCCTGGGTTCCCACTGCAGCACAGAGGCCAGGTGTGTAGATCCCCAAAGGAGACATCTGGGGCACGCCTGCTCCTGCTGCTGCCGCTCCTGCCACTGCCCCTTCTGCTTCCACGGTGGGGGGTGGTGGTGGTGGTGATGGCGGCGGCGGCGGCGGCGGCGGCGGCGGCGGCAGCGGCGGCGGTGCCGGCGCCTGCAGCAGAGGCGTTGAGTACGGAAATCCCATTGGGAATGGCGCAGGAACTGGGAATGGCGCAGGAACTGAGACTGGCACATGGACTGGGAATGGATGTGGTGCTGGCGTTGGCACAGGTGGTTGCACGGCCTGGGCCCAGGCCCTTGAGGGCCCCTGCATATACTCAGCTCCCACGGTTGCCATCTGGTTTTCCAAATGTGGCATGCTGTGTGCCCCTGTGGCTATCATCTTGCCCTGTTCCTGTGCATTCATAGGCCACGGTACGGCCCCATGGTGCTGATCTCTCCACACAGGTCTGCCTACCTGGGGCAGGAGGTTGGCCTGAGCTGACCTCTCGATCCGGTGCAGTTGGTGGCGCAACACATCACGCTCATCCACCGTCTCCTGAAGTGTGGTCAGTGCACGTTGTAGATTCGAGGCCACCTGGTCGCGCTCCTTGCACAGTTGCTGCAACTGGGAGGCCAGAACCCAGGAAGTTGCCTCGCGCTCCTGCACTCGCTGCTGCAGCCACCGGACCTGCGGCACTTGCTGCTCGCGCTGCCTTGCAGCAACACGCACACTCAAGGCGAGCGCGCTCCAGGTATACGCCCTCTTGAGGTTATGTGGTACCTGAGGGTCAGTCACGATGGCCCGAAGCTGATCCTCTATCTCGTTCCATGGCTGTGTGCGGAAGGCCGTGTAGAAATCCGAGCCGCCGCCATTACTGAGGACTTCATTGTTGATGAAGCTGATCACCTCGTTGTGCCGGAACCCGCTAGCGAGGTCCCCGAAATTCACTGCCATGGCTGCTGCAACCTAGTCAATCAAACTTCTCACAGGCAAAGAGGCCGCTGATGCCACCGCGGTGTACCTCGTCACGGTGCCGCTGCCGCCACAGCTACCGAAGCCGCTGCAGCTGCAGCTGCAGCTGCCTCCGTGCCTCCGTGCCGCCGCCGCAGCGTACGCAGCGGCAGCGTACCCGTACGCAGCGGCAGCGTAACCTTCCACGCAGCCGCAGCGTACCCCTACGCAGCCGCAGCGTACCCTTCCACGCAGCCGCAGCGTACGCAGCCGCAGCGTACCCTTCCACGCAGCCGCAGCGTACGCAGCCGCAGCGTACCCTTCCGCACCGCCGCCGCGTACCCTTCCGCGCTGCCGCTTGTAAAGGCTGTGACCTGGTACCAGTACGTGCACCCCTCAGCTCTCTGTTCAGTCTCAGTTCAGTCCTGGCCTCCTCTTAGGCCTTTTTCCACCCTTGCGCCTTTGTTTCCCTCACAAAGGCCAAAGCCGCCTACCTCACCACACCAACTCCCGCGAGGCGCCGGCGTGATACGTCACAGAGACGAGCTGTGCGTCATGCCGCAAGGCCTTCTGGGACCTACCCTCCTTTGCCGACCGCCCCCTAAGAGGCGAATAGGGTGGATGTACTGGGTACTACAGCATACCCTTGCCACTAGGTGGCACTGTGAGACTCTTGGGGACTCTAAAAGGGATCACTCAGGCACCCAGGGGACTGGAGTGGAACTTCTAACCACATACATACATTCCTGGTCTAAAAGGAAGAGTGAGTCAGAGGAGGTAAGAGAACTTATGAGGGAGGACGCAGTTGAGGCGGAGAAATCCGGGGTTGCAAGATCCCAGGATTAGGGAGGTTAAGTAGGGCGCAAGCCCGGGGTCTATCTAAACCCAGAAAAGGGGCAGGACAGTGTTCAGAGAGACTTGAGAGGGAAGGCTGTGCTCAAGCTGTGAATCTGGGAAAGGTGATGAGGCTGCATGTTGGGACAACAGTAGAAACCATACGAAGGAGAACAGAGTATGCCAACCCAAAATATACATACCACTTTGGCATTTTGATTATCTTGAATTAAAGTTACTTAAGAAACGACCAGTACAAGAAGTACGCGCTGACCCTCCTTTGTTCGCTGGAAAACAGAAAATAAACCTCCCATATGAAAGATACCTACCCTATGGCAGAATAAAGGACACCTTTATCACCAGAAATATGAATTTACAGCTAGAAGGGCTGTCTGTATAAGCAAAACTTGTTATTTTTTCACCAACTTACTATCCAAAACCCAAACCTATTTATTTTGTCAATTCTTCACAAATGTTCTGTTTCTTTGTCTAAAAGGCATAAAAGCTACCTGTTTTAGTCACTTCTTTGTGTCCCATATATTTCCTTTTTTTCCTTCATTTTTTTCAATTAGTTTACATTTAATATTATTTTGTATTAGTTTCAGGTGTACAGCATAATCGTTAGATAATTATATACTTTACAGTGATCCCACCAGAATTTCAAGTACCCCGCCGACTCCATACACAGTTATTAAAATATTATCGACTATATTTCCTATGCTGTACTTTCCATCCCCGTGACTATTCTGTAACTCTGTAACTACCAATCTATGCTTGTCAATCCCTTCAGCTTTTTAACTCAGTTACCCAACCCCCCTTTCCCTCTGGGAACCATCAGTCTGTTACCTGTATCTATAAATCCGTTTCTGTTTTGTTTGTTCATTTATATTGTTCTATAGATTCCACATATAAATAAAATCACATGGTATTTGTCTTTCTCTAACTGACTTATTCCGCTTAGCATAATGCCCTCCACATTTATCCAAGCTGTTGCAAATGCTAAGATTTCATTCTTTTTTATGGCTGAGTAGTACTCCATTGTTGTATGTAACCTCACTTGATGGACACTTGGGCTGCTTCCAAATCTTGGCTACTGTAAGTAACACTGCAGTGAACATAGGGGTGCATATATTCTTTCAAATTAGTGTTTTGGGTTTCTTCAGAAAAATACCCAGAAGTAGAATCACTGGATCATAAGGCAGTTTCATTTTTAATTTTTTGAGGAACTACCATATTGTTTTCCACAGTGGCTGCACCAATCTGCATTTCTACCAACAGCACACAAAGGTTCACTCTTCTCCACATTCCCACCAACACTTGTTTGGATGTATTGATGATAGCCATTTTGACAGGTATGAGGTGACATATCATTGAGGTTTTAATTTGCATTTCTGTGGTAAGCGACATTCAGTATCTTATTCCTTTTGGCCTTCTTTACAGAAGTGTCTATTCAGGTCCTTTGCCCATTTTTTAATTGGATTGTTTGATTTTCCGTATTGAGTAAAGCGAGTTATTTATAAATTTGGGATATTAATCCTTTATCAGGTATATCATTGGCAAATGTCTTCATTCATTCAGTGGTCTGTCTTTATTCTTGGCACAAACAGAAAAAAAACTTTATTCACATTAGACAGTATTTGAGTAGATTAAGTTTCAAGAACACTTAAAACAATTTCTTGAACTCTGATATGAGTTTTAAAAATACTGTGTTCAAGATCTGGACATTTTACTTACAGAGTTTTGCATGTAGGCAACTTCTTTCTACAGAAAGGTAAAATACTATTTGTTTTGCTTAATTCCCCATTATTTTGCTTTTTTAACATGATTTTGTATCCCCAGTCATCTCATTGTTTATCTAAGGTAACAGTTCTTTCAATCTCAGCCTTTTTTGAGCTTCATTTTCTCTCTTTATGTTCTCGTGTCTAGCTTTGAGGTGTAGGGTGTTCCTTCCCAAGATCTACAATTACCTCCTTAGAGAATGTCACTCCTTTTAAGGGTTTTTGTTGTTATCAATAACAAAAGAGTTCCAGTGATGGGTATGTTTGGTTTTTGCAAAACATCATCCTCTTGACAATTTTCTTTAGCATTCTGAAGATCTTGCGCTTCTCTTCTATTTTGCCCTCTACTTTGCCCTCTATGTCCTCCGTTTTCTAAGTGCACGACCACCATTTCTTTACTCCATTTCTGGACAAGAATGCCAGCCCTCATGATTTGCCTTATAAGTCTTTTCTTGGTCTCCCAAATTGCATGCGTCCACATTAGCAGTAAAGCAATCTTCACAACGACCTTTTTGTGTCTCACCATTTCTCTTGCTTTGGGAACTAACAAATATATCCTGCTCCTGGGCTCAGAACTTCACCATCCAGTCGCCTGAGACAGAAATCTGGAAGTCAGCACAGACTACTCTTTTCATTTTCTTTATATGTTCTTTTGCTGTGCAAAACCTTTTTAGTTTGATGTAGTCCCATTTATTTATTTTTTCTTTCATTTTCCTTGCCCGAGGAGATATATCAGGAAAAAAAAAATTGCTAAGAGAAACGAATCACATATTACTGCCTATGTTTTCTTCTAGGAGTTTCACGGTTTCAGGTCTTATATTTAAGACTTTAATCCAGTTTGAGTTTATTTTTGCATATGGTATAAGAGGCTGGTCTGGTTTCATTTTTTGCACTTACCTGTCCAATTTTCCAACACCGTTTTCTGAATAGATTACTTTTACCCCATTGCACTTTCTTGCCTTCTTTGCCATAGATTAATTGACTATATAGGCGTGGGTTTATTTCTGGCCTCTATTCTGTTCAATTGATCTATATGTCTGTTTTTATGCCAGTACCTTACTGTTTTGATTACTGTGACCTTGTAGTATAGTTTTATATCAGGTAATGTGATTCCTCCAACTTTGTTCTTCTTTCTCAAGATTTCTGTGGCTATTCAGGGTCTTTTGTAGTTCCACATAAAGTCCTGGATTATTCGTTCTAGCACTGTGCAATACACCATTGGTATCTTGAAAGGAATTGCATTGAATCTATACATTGCTGTAGGTAGTATGGGCATTTTAATAATGTTACTTCTTCCTACCCATGACCACAGTATATGCTTCCATTTATTTGTATCTACTTCAGTTTCTTTCTTTGGTGTCTTATAATTTTCCAAGTACAGGTATTTTATGTCCTCTGTTAAATTGATCCCTAGGTATCTTCTTATGCAATTGCAAATGGGGTTGTTTTCTTAGTTTCCCTTTCTGATAGTTAAAAAATTTAGGCTAGACTGAGGATTCATATTCAGCATTAGGTTAATTTCATATGTTGAATCATCAGAATGATATATAGTCTGAACATTTAACAGTACTTTAAAAACTAATTTAGTCTCTAATATTTAATGCCAAAAATGCACAAAAGAAAAAGTAGTTTCTTCTAATGTGACCTTTCTGTGGTATTTGACTCTATTGACCACTCCCTATTTGAAATTCAATACTCCCTTTTATCCTGTGACACCAAACTCTATTCATTTTTCTTCTTTCTGGCTCTCTTTTCAGTGCGATATTACCCCCCACTATACTAGAAGTATTTAACCCTTTTTTATGCCATACACCCTTTAATAGTCTGGTGAGGCAAATAAAACTCTTCTCAAAATAACACCTTTAAATGAATATATAAAAGACATAGGATTGCAAAGAAACTAAATATATTAAAGTATAGCTATCAAATTATTTTAAATTGTGACAAAGGAAAATACATTTTTATTAAAGCATTAAGTAACAAGATCCATCGGCAGATTTAATAACTATTCTAATTTTAAAAGAGTGATGTGCATAATATTTTGAGATATATGCAAGAACTGAATGTGATTGCTATTGATAAAAGTGCCAGGTACTGCTAATGCAACTGTGGGTTTTGTTTTTTACTTATGTTGATAATTGAAGGAAGTGCTAAATTTACATAACAGAGTAAAGGAAATAAAGAAGAAATAATTTCCCCATCAAAATTCATGGGCACCAGACACTTGAATCTGCACATGTGATAAAATTATATAGAACTTCACACACACACACATACACATGAGTATAAAATGTGGGAAACCTGAATAGAATCCGTTGATTGTATAAATGTTAATATCTTGGCTATGATATTGTACTATAGTTTTGCAAGATACTGCCATTGGGTGAAATTGGATAAAGGTTACATGGGACTTTTTTGTATTGTACAACTTCATATGAATCTACAATTACCTTAATAAAAATTCCCATTAAAATTTCATACTCCAAGGTAACAACCTTTGCACTATCAAGATCTTGATCTAGTGTTTCCCGAAGTGTTCTTGAAGATGTGCTCCATGGCATACGAAAGGTGTTGGAAAATTAAGAAATATTTTTTATAAATCTTTAACTCAGATTTGTTCGGGTGTATTGTTTTTGTAAAAAGGAAAAAAAACCTTATTTTTATGGAACACTTATTAATATCTTAAATGGACATGCATTCCACTTTGAAGGTGCTGCCTTGTTCATCATAGGATCAGGTCAGCCCTTATCACAATAGCCCATGAAAAGCATTCAAGACAGCATTTGAATTAGGACAGCGATTTTCAACCAGTGCGCTGCAAGAATTTTTTAAAACATGCAATACCTGACTATTTAGTCAGGGGCACTGACCTCTTTTCCCTTAGATTGTCAAATAAAAAAGTGACAAGAGCCAGCACAACAATAGCCGTCTAGTGTGAATGAATCAAAATTATACCTAGGGTTCTCTTTTTTGTCAAATCAGCAACAAGTATAATATATTTTTTTCATGTGCCACAGAATTTTAATAATTAGTTTATGTGTGCCACAAGATGAAAAAGGTTGAAAATTGCTGAATTGGGATATTGCAGCAGACTGTTACCACTCTTTCATCACTGTTTTTGAGTGACACGGTTTTTACTTTGGGGCAGCGCCTGTCCAAAAGGATAAAGTAGCCAGGCGGCAGGGCTCTGTGGGTGCGCTGTGCCACTTTCACATGCATTATTTTCCTCTGTAATTCAGTGAGCTGTACTGAATTGAAAATAAACCTGTCAACAACCAAAGCGAAAAATAAATAAAAATGTTCCAAGGAAAAGAAGAATCAATTTAAAGAAACATAGCAAAAAAATAAAATAAATAAACATATTGTCACCATGAGATCTGAACAGAACTATCTTCACAAACGTATGCACATAAACTCACATTTGAAGAAATCGAGGCCTGCTTATTTAAATATTTCTAGAGAAAGTACTTTCTAGGTTGAGTTCTGTTTCAGTATATCAGTCCTTTTCAATTTTTCTTTCCAGGGGACACTACTTTGGCATGATTATTAAGTGCATTCAATTTGATGCACTACAGTGTGGTGAACAGAGCACTCGGCTTAGAAAAATGCAATGAGGGTTTCAATCACAATTATGCTACTTACTATATGACCTTAGGCAAGTCATTTTGCCTCCCTTGGACTTCTGTATGTGATTTGTTGCCCCCATTCATAACTTAGAGAGAATAAAGTTTAAACTAGCTGTTCTCAAAGGAACCCTTTGGTTACACATAGAAGCAATAGTCCTGAGCTACTATACAAAACATTCATTATGCTCACATTGAAATACTAACTGCTAACATTAAATGAATCTTGCTATGCAACAACTTTTTTGTGTGTTTCACATGTATTATCTGTTTTGGTTCTCACGAAAACCCTATGAGGTAAATATTACTATTATCAGTGTTCTATAAATATAACAACTGAGCCAAAGAGAGGCCAAGGGTCTTACCCAATGCTATGCAGCTAAGGAGTGAAAAAGCAGGGACCAGATCCTAGGGAGTCTATCTTCAGAGGCTCTGAGATTAACCAAGGTGTTGAAAGGGAGCAGAATTTGCCAATCCAAAATATGCCTCTTCGGCATGTCACTGTAAGAAACGTTCAAACCTGTAGAGAATGTTTATAAAAGTTTATTGGAGCCAATAAAGAAAGTTAGTAAGAAGATTACATCTAAGGAGGGAGAAACCAAGGTAGAGTCGGGTGAGGTGATGGTTAAATGTTATATTATTTGCTCCATTGAGAGTGGTTACATCTTAGAAGGAGGGGTCTGAAAAGAGGCATTTAAAAGGCATGTTAAACTAGATGCACAGAAAAATTGGACAGCGCTTGATTAAGGCAAAGATAATCCTTTTAGTAAAGAAATTATATGCCTGGGGTGTGCCTACCCACCATGGCCTGCTCAGTTAAGAATTTATGATCAGATCACCCTGTGAGATTACTTTTTTCATCCATAGGCATAAGTATTATGTTAGGCTGGTTATTTTTAAGAAACAGCAGACACAGGAGAAGCTCTGAAAACCTCATAGAAGTTACCCTTTATAAAGGACATTTACATTTAAAAAGGAAATCTCCATTTGTAAGAGTGTCTGCCTCTCCAGGCCTGGAGGAGAAAGATGGCTGCAGATACACTCATCAATAGAGAAGCCATTGACCTAAATCTGCATAACAATCTTACCCTTGATTGCTGTGATTTTCCTGATAGCCTCCCATAACTTGCCTCACCCCTGCCCCCACATCTTTTGTCTTCAGCTGGAGATGGCATTTAAGGTGGTGGTTTGGGCCTTTTCAGAGTGACTCAGTTTTCTGGTTATCTCCCATGTATACAGGAGGAATACATGCTATTAAACTTCTGTTTGTTTTTCTCCTATCAATCTGCCTTTTATTACAGGGGAGCCTCAGCCAAGAACCTAGAAGGCTAAAAGGAAAATTGTTTTTCCTCCCTATAGTATGAAAGTAACTGAATAAATAAATACCCGTACAAAGAGAAAAGATGGGACCAAAAAAAAAAAACACAAAAAACCAACAACAACAACAGAGTAAGGAGAAAACTTTTTCCAATTGCAGTGGTTATGGCAGAGCAGGCAGCTAGAGATGCATGAGCAGAGTAGGAACAGTGTAGGCCAGGCACAGAGTGTCATCAGGGCGGAAAGTCCCAGGTGCCTAGCAATGGGAAAAACTAGAGAAAACAACTATTATAAGCTAGGACCTCACCCACAAGGTGATCTTTCCTCCCCAGTAAGTTGCTAATCATACTGAAACGGGAAAAGTCGGTGTCTGTGCTGTCTGTCACTACCAGACCCGATAAGCAGACATGGATTATAGATGCTTTATTCAGATGGCCTGCAATCTGAGAAGACGGTGGGTCTGTACCCTAACAGACAGCCTTAAATTCCATTTTAAACCAACCCTTTTTATAAGGAGGAGGAAAAGTATAGGTAAGGGGTTTGGAATTCAGGGAAAATTTAATCAGATCAAAAGCTGCAGCATCCTTTCATCTGTGCCCTGGGCGGTAGTCTTTATCTGTGTCCTACGCGGTGGGCATCTCCCCCTGGAGTACAGGAGCTCAGATACCATTTGATTGCTTGAGACCCCCTGACACATAAAGGTGGAACTGCTTATGGTCTCCTGGAGTCAAGGTGGGTCATACCTTCAGTTTCTGAAACAACAGCTTTCTATATGCACTGATCTAAACTTATTGGCTATTACCTAAAACTAAAAATTTTCCACCGTTTGAGTCCCCATCAGTGGGGTTTAGATCCCCTTCGAGGAGGAACAAGGGGCTGGAGAATAGCCTCATATGACTCCCATACAAGCCTTTTGCAGGACCGCTCCTTAAGCATTAAGCCCGCAGGACAATGAGGGTCTGACCCTGAGGAAATAGAAGATTCCTGTGTCCTTCTATTTGTTCCTATCTGTCAGTTAGGAACAAAGCCTCGGGTCTGTTGACCAGAGAGACAGAGTTTTGGTCAAACTAGAGATCACATCTAGGTCTCAATTGTGTTTCAGCTCCAGGCCCAGAGGAGCAGCAAAACCAGAAAAAGCAAGGCCATGGCTGGCATCAGGACCAGGCGCAATGACTAATGACCCCCTACCCTAGTGCCAATCAATCAGTAGAGACCACAACCCTGGAAGGACACACCTGGAAAGCTGATGAAAAACAGTCTGTTGAGATCTTCCCCTGAGACCTCCCCTTAAATCCCCACCTGTAGGAAACAGATTAAAACCCCTTATGGCAAGGGACCAACATTCTCTCTCTTTCTCCCTCTCTCTCGATCTCTCTTGCATGACTGTGCCTTTTTTCTCAGGTGTGTACCTTTGCTTTCTTTCTCCTACGCATCATGGGCCCTTCTTTTGCCTCTGTAACTTGTTTCCTGAGTCCACACAGCTTAGCTGGCTCACTTCTTCTACCTCTGTGACTTTCTAAATGAACTTCTTGCATTAGAGTTCTTGGCTCTGGATTCTTTCTTAGCCAAACTCAAGAACCGAGGTCTAACACGTTGCCATGACAGTTGCACATTACATATGTATGTAAAGACCTTCAGTTGTATTACACAGATGGAACAATGCGAAGCACTCAGGAAACTGTTTTTGCTGTTCTGAAAGTTATCCAGTGAAAGAAGGACACTAATAAAGACTAAGCCTTTAGTGGCCCCAAATCCTTATGTCCTTGCCTGTACTCAAGAAAACAGACCAATGTGTTGTTGCAACAGCTTATGAGTGAAATGCTTTCCTTTTGGTGTATCGTTTGTAATATATAAAATAAAGCATGAATGCTCCATAGATAAAAAATGTTAGCCTGTATGCACATAAAAACCTTAATAGTTTGCAATTTGTCAATGAGTAGTTGTATAATAAAGAATTTGGTTGGGCTTTTTCCTCAGCTCTGGGGAGGTAACTTCTAAATTCTTGGAATATCCAAGTGATAACAATTTCTTTGTTATTCATGTAAGACTCTGATATTTTATGCTAATGAGGTATAGTGGGCTCTTATAGAATTTAAGCTAACTAGGATGACTTAGGGTAGGAGCTGAAAACTCCAGAAGGACCAGCTATGTGTTTAGATGTTTGGCACTTTAAGCCATGTGACCTCTGGGAAGGTAAGGGGAGCTGGACATTGAGTTCCATCACATGGCCAGTGATTCAATCAGTCATGCTTATGTAATGAAATTCCAATAAGAAGTCTGGACACTGAAGCTCAAGTGAGCTTCCCCGGTTAACAATACTCTGTGCACATCGTTACACACTGATGTGCCAGGAAGATGACACATCTTGACTCCACTGGCAGAGGACACTGGAATCTTCTCATAATAGGACCCTCCCAGATCTTGCCATATGCATCCCTTTTTTAGGCTGGTCTTGACTTGTATCCTTTTAGCTATCGTAAAACTGTACTTATAAGTATAGCACTTTCCTGAGTTTTCTCAATCATTCCAGTGAATTATTGATCCTCACATAGTAGTGGGAAATTCTGAATTAACAGCCAGTTGGTTAGAAATGTGCATGGCCTGGGAACCCCCAAGCAGGTGGCTGATAACTGAAGTGAGGCCAGTCTGGGGGAGATTGTGCCCTTAATCTGTGAAGTTTGGCCCAACTCCAGGTAGTTAGCATCAGGAGTCATTGCAATAGTCCAGTAACAGCTGACTTAGAGTATAACATCGGAAATATTTTAAAGAAGATGACCACTGCAAATTTCCATATTGCCTCAGGTTACACAAACAGCTCTTAATGTCATGTATGTTTAAATTTTTCAACACCATAAATCGTAACAATGTTGAACTCTAAAATGACAATTTTATAGTAAGTCATTAAACCAAATCATAACCTATGAGATCATACATTTCATTGCACAAAGCAGAATTTCTTAGTGTAAACCAAGGCATTCGCTATTTCATTTTCTTCAATAAAATCAATGCCTTTCAACCAAGATTTTTCATCACACTGAATAAACTGATTATATCCATTGGCCTTATGTCAGCATTAGACAGGTAATTTTCAAACAAAACATTTTTTTCATTGAGTCTAAATCTAAACTTTAATCTTCTATCTCTATTCTTCAAACTCAATTAGAGTGACATTAATATGGTTAGAAAAAAAGTCTTAATGTGTCACATGCAGATAATAGTGTTGTATTTCCAAAAACATTTCAGTTCTACAACTATGTCCAGTGATACTGAAACCTGTTATAAAAAAAAAAAAAAAGAAAAGAAAAGCCATTTGGTTTGCTGACTGTAGTGGATTTCCTAAATCCAGTTTAAATAAAACACATCCCATTAAGTAAAAGAAGATTAGGGTGAAATAAGGAATCTAGTAAATGAAGAATTAATTGAACTCACCCTCAGCATTTAGAGGGTGGGTCAATTTGTTTAGTGTTTCTGAAGGAAGCTGAGACTATCCAATCTGATTTTCTAACGAAGTGAAAGGTTATTGACCATTGGTGCTTAGTTGTTTTCCAATTCTCATGATAAAGAGCAGTTTTAGATCCAGTGCTTCACTCCTCTTTTCAATAAATGTTTATTGATTCCTTATTATGAACCAAGAACTGTGTTAGGCACAAAGACAACAAAGAGGAATAAAAACCTCACTTCCTACCATAAGGGGCTCTTGTCTAATGCAAAAAACAACCAAGGGAGCAAGGTGGTAAATTCCATAAAAGTGATACCAAGTGTTCTATGGGACCAGAGAGGAAGGAGCACTTACCTCTGCCTGGAGGTGTCAGAAAAAATTTCACAGAGAAGGTTGACTGCTTATGCCAAGCCTTCAACCTATAGCTTGAAAAGAAGTCAAGGCAAGGACGTGTTGTAGGCATACGCAATAGTGACAGGGAGGCAGGGTGACCACTCACCCTGCTTTCCTGGAAACTGAGGGGGTTCCTGGGACACAGCACTTGCAGGGCTAAAACCAGGGAAGTCCCAGGCAAATCAGGATGAGCTGGTCATATTTCAAGGAAATTGTATTCCTTTAGTGGTTAGGACCAGTGTTTGGAAAAAGAAAAAAGTGGATCACACATACTGAGGTTCAGTATTGTTTCATGACTTTTTTTTTTGTTTTTAGGAATGTGATGTGTGTGTATGCATGCAAGTGAGTGTAAGTAAAACCCAAATAGAGCATTTTTTCATGTCTTTTTTCAACATTTCTTAAGCACTTTTGAGCAACTATTTGTTTAGAAAATGAACCGAGACCTTGTTTTCCAAAGTGAGCACATCTTGCAAGCAAGACAGGCTTGTACACTTAAGGCCTGTATAGAAAAAAGGCCCTGATCTCAGAAGGAGCTGCATACTTGCTTTAAGTTTCTGCTTTCACCATTGTGAAATTCTTAATACTTTTACCTTTCGACTTGTGTTTTGTAAATCACATCCAAAGGTAGAGTGGAGTGTAGCCGTCAGCACAGGAGATAAGCTTGGCCGGAGCACGCACACCACAAACTCAGGCTCAGGAGCTCACTGAGCACTGAGCTCCGCTGCCTGACACCCACTCTTTAGCTTAGGGAAGCTGGGGCTCTGCAGGGCCCTCCTGGAGTGACTGGGGCCAGATAGGTAGCTGTAGCAGTGGCAGTAGCAGTAGAAGTAGCAGTGGTGGCGAAAGGGGCTATGGCACGGGGGAAAGGAGGGGGTCTTCGTGGGGGCAACAACTGGGACCTGCAATGGGAGGTCGGCTCACCTGTCCATTCTGGCCTCCCTTCCCTGCAGCATCTGTACCAATATGAAATCTATCAGCGGGAACAGCAAGAGCTGAGGTCGCAAACTCTGCCAGTGAATTATTACAAAACAAAAGCATACACATGGACATTCCAATAAAACATATCAAGGAATTATTAAAATCTTTAAAGTGTTTAGAATTTCTGCACTTGAGAATTGCTGCAACATTGCAAAGAAAATATCCCCAGGCTTGGTAAAATAAATTAAATTTAAAGAACACTATTTTTATTTGAAGCTTCACATGAATTAATTATTAATGGGGAAGAAAAATTTAAAATTAATTTTCCTTATAATTGAAGATAAAGCAATAGAATACATAAACAGGCATTTTGAGTTAGATACAAATCATGAAAACACTTTCAGTTTTTTCTATAACCATAACAAGTTACAGAAAATGTCAGAGGAACCATTAAAATGCCATTATATAAATTTACATTTAAAATTTAATTCAGATTTACATGAAACTGACTTGTATGAAGAGTTAAATCTTTTTAGAAAAATTCTTCTGCAAAAAATATCAACTTTAGATATACTAAAATCTGTATTTAGAACTAATTTATGAGAAATTATCCCAATGTTGTCATGACCTCTGTAATACTCTTAACAGTTGCATCAACAGAAAGATCCTTCTCAAACTAAAATATTATCAAAAATTATTTGCAATCTTGCATTTACTAAGAGCAACTAACAGTTCACAGCAATTTAAAAAGTACCTGAAATTATACATTATGATGGCCTAATAAATGAATTTACAGAAAACTGAGAGACAGAAACCTTTCAATGAATGAAGATACCAGATTAATAACATACAGACGCTTCCCAATTTATGACGGTTTAACTTATAAATTTTCAACTTTATGATGGTAGAAAGTGATAAAAATCATACTTCAAATATGGGTCTTTTCTGGGGCAAGCAGCCTGCAATCCAATATTCTCTGACGCTGGGGTGCAGCACCAGGGAGCTGCAGCCCCTTGTCAGCCTCTCAAACACAGGGGTAAACAACCCATGTTCCATGGTGCACTGCGTGGCCTGTACTTTTTGGATATTGTGTTCTGAGAATGTTTAAGGTAGGCTAGGTTAGGCTGTGATGTTCAGTATATTAATTGCATTTTAAGTTAAGTATATTAAACGTATTCTCAGCTTACTACATTTTCAACTTACGAGTATGAGGGACATAACCATAACCCCATTATAAGTCAAGGAGCATCTGTCTTATCATTTATTGTACTACATAAAATCATTACACCGGAATTTTTTTGTGGTTTGCAAGGTTATGTCACTTTTCATGTGTTGCTATTGCCCCATTGTGTTTTTTAAGTAATTAAATTTTTTAAAAAATTTATGTTTTAGTGCCTTTATACGTTTTTCCTTGCTTTTTTAAACAAGGGACCCATTTTTATTTTGTACTAGGCCCTGCAAATTATCTAGTCCACTCTTCTTGCAAGGATTACCAGAGTAAGAGAAGTAGAGAATCCTAGCCTTTCTACAAATAAATTAGTATTTTAAATAGTAACAGCATTAAGCAAATGAAGCTATGATATTGTAGTAATTATTGACTTTGTCTGCTCGGGATATTTTTCCAGCCTCATTTCTTACAAAAATGAGCCTTGACCAGTGTGGCTCAGTTGCTTGGAGCATCATCCAATAAACTGAAATGTCACAGGTTTGATTCCTGGTCAGGGTACATGTGTAGGTTGCAGGTTCGGTCCTTAGTCGAGGCTCATGTGAGAGGCAGAGATCAGACTGATGTTCTTCTCTCTCACATCAGTGTTCCTCTCTCTCTTTCTCTCCCTCCCTCCCTTCCCATCTCTCTAAAATCAATAAGCATGTCTGGGGTAAGGATTTTTAAAACAATGAGTGGGCATGTGACCCAACCTGAGACCATCACAGCAACCCAACTATATGAGTGCAGCGATTGGCCCAGGGATGAGCATGTCATCTTTGCATGCAAGCAGTCTTTCCTCAGGATTTTTCCACGGGAGGCAGTGAAGTGTCTCTCTTGAGTAAAGTAACTGCAAAGTATATCAAAGAACTATAAAGATATGACCCTAAGGGTGCCAGAGGGTATTAGCTCCACCAAGTAGAAGCTAATGCTGAAAGAAGCCAATGGGAGAGAGAGGCAGGAGAAAAAGAAAAGAGGAAAAAAGGTACCAGTGCCACTGAGACCCTAATTTACATATCTGAAATTCCTAGGGCTGCCCTGTCCTTGCAGTTGTTTTCTTTCTTCCTTGCTCTTTCTCTCTCTCTCCCTTCCTTCCTTTGTTGACTCAGAGTTACCCTAAATACTTTCAGCATATTCTCTTTCCCCTAAGCTGGAGTTGGATTTCTATCTGTGATTGAAATTGAAATAAACCAGACTAATCGATAACAACTTTATATGGTCAAAACTATAACGCTAATCTTTGTATTGTACAATGTGTAAAATACATACTATAGCTCATTCATTTGACCTTCACATCAATTCTGTGAGCGTGGTAGGGGCAATATTATCACAGGTGTGTCTTCCACACATCAGATGGTAAGCTTCACAAGGGAAAAATCTCTAACTTCTTCAAATTGTAAATTACCCAGTAACCAACTATATTTTAGAAATAATAAAACTGAGGCTCAGGGGATATGATTGACCTGACATTCTACAAATGGTCAGCGGCTGGTCAACAACTGATTCCCTTTGACATCCAGTATTTTCTGATGTATGATGGGCTTTGTATTTGACATTAGAGACACAAAGGTGAACAACATTCTACTTCCTGCTCTCACAGACTCCAGAGTCCAGTGCAGTGGTTCGTAAAGATGTACTCCTGAATTCTGCTAGGCCCATTCCATCCTGTTGAAATGACTGGCCTGGTGGTAGGTTTATATTAACCCTATTTACAAAACGTTCTCAAAGTACGCATTGTTTATATACGAGGTCTGTCTGGAAAAAGTCCAGCCATTGTTAATATCATGAGAACTGATATTTTGTGTGACACTGATGTAACCTGGCAGCCAAGGAGAGTGGATTAGAATGGGCATGTATGTATGACGACAGCTTCACTGTACTCATTAATGGGGGTGGTAGACGCCATTGAGTGAACATGTGTACTGTGTGGCCGTCGCATGCAAAATGACTGAGCAAGTAGAGCAACAGATCTGCATCAAATTTTGCGTTAACCTTGAACTTTCCAACAAGGAAACTATTCGGATGATTCAGAAGGCCACAGCTATGGGCAACTGGTGATTGGCAGCTTCATCACAACGTGCCCACTTATGCATCACATCTCGTGCAGAGTTTTTGGGCGAAACATCAAATCACCCAGGTGACTCAGTCCCCCTACAGACCAGACTTGGCTCCCTGGGACTTCTGGCTTTTCCCAAAATTAAAATCGCCTTTGAAAGGAAGAGAATTCAGATTGTCAATGAGATTCAGGAAAATACGACGGGGCAGCTGATGGCGACTGGGAGAGCTGTGTGAGGTCTCAAGGTGCTTACTTGGAAAAGGACCGAGGCATCATTGTCCTATGTACAATGTTTCTTGTATCTTGTATCTTCCTCAATAAATGTCTCTTTGTTTCGTATTATATGACTGGATACCTTCTGAACAGAGCTCATATTTCATTATATTTTAATTTTTTTTCAAATGATACAATAATTTCCTGGATAAAAATTACCCACTTCTGTGGAAAATCTTCCACATCCAGTGCAGTACAAAAACTGTCAGGTTATTAAACTAGTTGTATAGCTGCACTCCGGAGCTCCACCTTCAATAGTCTTTTTCAGAGATGACGTATTAGGGTATTTAAAAGATTGTGATCTTGAGGCAAATGGAATTGGTCAACCCATAGTTGTACTACTTATGAGCTCTATTAGTACTAGAAAGTTTTGTAATCTTTTTGTGCTTTACTTTCTTTATCTGTAGTATGGGGATAAAAACAGTATCAACACTGAATCCCACAGGATTCAGTGTGAGGGCTAAATGTATCACTGAAATGTAAAGCACTAGGCCTAAATTTTGCAGTGTAATACATTTTTAATTTTGCTTTTATTTTTTCCTAATTCTAAATTAAAATAAAGTATAAGAAGTAGAAGCAGATGTTAAAATAATCAAAAGAGTGTGATCTATAGTAAATAGAAGGTATGCACAATGTTATGATAGTACACTTTCACAATTAAATAAATAAGATAGGCCTACAGAGAGCACTTTTTATGACTTTACTGCTAAATATCTTTATGTACTTCTGCTTTGACATTAGTATTGATACTACAACCACATACTTGCAAGACTTAGCCTATGAAACTTGAATGGTTAATACAGTACCAAAGTTAAACTGCATTACAAAGTTTAATTGTTAATTCTATAGTTGAGCTGAGGCACGCCCATTGCAATCTCCAGTTTGTTTCCCATTTACTTCTCTTTTGAAAATAACACTGTCCAAACTTCTTTCAGGCCTAATTCTACTTAAGTCTGAATGTTAATCCAGAAGTATTCGATGGATTAATTTAAGTATCTGGTTAATTTATAATAATTATCTTTACTTTTTTATTCTAATTTAAGAGATTTGAATAGCAAATTAGCATGCATTGATTAAAATTCTAAATTAACAAAGTTATTAACTTGGGAAGCATACATTTTATGCAAAATATGTCCCACAAGGACTTCTTTATTTCAGTGTAGGATGATCCAGTATGGCGATCAAGATGAATGTGGATCAGATACCAGCTTCAGCCCTATAATATTTTTCTTTAGGGAGAAAGAGAAAGTTGCCTTCAGAGGCTGCCATTCTAAGCACTTTCCATGAGCGCTTAGAATAGTTGCTCAGTTCTAGTGAATTTATTTAATGTTGACATCTATTATGGATATTTTAACTTGCTAAAGACTTCTTTTGTTTGATAACATTTTCTTAGTATAATTCAGGTGTCTGCAAACTGCAGCCCATGGGCCAAATCAGCCTGCAATCTAATTTTGTAAATAAAGTTTCCTTGGAACACATCCACCCATGCCCAGTCATTTATTTATTGGCTTTGATGGCAAAGTTGTGACAGAGACAAGAGGGTCCTTTATAGAAAAGGTTTGCTGAGCCCTAGTCTAAATTATTTGAACCAGTACATCATTTCTCTAATATCTTGAAACAGCCCCACTGCACTGGAAGCTTCCCTAATGCAAATTTTATGTGGAGCTCCTTTCAATTATAATTGCATAGTTTCACTTTCTTTTCTCAAATTCCATTAGATGTAGTAAAGACCCATCAGTTACATATAATAACCATATAGTCGCTCCAAGCCTAATTGTTCTATTTGAGGTTTTCTAAACTTCTTTTAAATATTATAGCAGTCTTCTGATAACCCTTATTATCCTAAACCTTCCATACATGACAATTATGATTAGCCCACCAAGAAAGAAACTCTCATTTCTGTCTCTGATGTATGATAAAATTCTATGTCTCCTACCTTTTTGTAGTCTTCTCCGGCTCATCGTCTTCTCACTGTCGTGAATGTTCTCCTTGACCATCTTCTGTGAGTCACTTCAAGGTTCGCAGCTCTGGTATGCAGATTATTTCAAGATTAAAATAGCGTACAAAAGGCTCAGGAAGAACCTTCGCCTTTCCCCCTTATTGCCTAAAAGAATTTAGACAAAGGACTCGTTCCAGGAAGGAGCCATCCTCATTGATGACTATATTTTAGTATAAACTAGCTGTCATAGACACATAAGAACCTAGAAGGCCCATTTGATCACATTCTTTGTGTCTCTTTGTTTCAAGATGACCCACTATACATTTGTTTACCAAACATTAACCCTTTTCATCTCCTTGTGAATTGCCTCATTTCCCCCTCCTCAGTTCTGAATGTCCTTTATACCTCATTTTGCCTCATTGTCTTTGAAATTTTCATGCTTATGCTAATTCCCCGTGCCTATATATTAAAACTTGATTTTGTCCTGTTACTCCACTGTACATCATTTTAATTATTTGACCAGTCAGAAGAACTGAGAGGGGGCAAGTTTCCCCATCCCTGACAATATTCGTATAAAACTTACACATTTCTCATTACTTCAACTATCTTATCTATGACTGCTGGCTGCAAAAAGATCATCAACAAAAATCTGTTGGTCAAAGAAAACTGAACGTATTACCTCTTGTAATAAGGAGAAATACAGTGGCAGGGTCTTAATTGTACCTTGGAAGGGAAAAATCAAAGGCAGTTATTTATAAAGTTTGCGGGTTTGGCTTAAGGCACCTTTTTTTAGTGCAGGAATCTGATTGGAATTGGACAAAATTTGTAATATAGATTTTTAGATTGGTGAATGTAGCAAGGCAAGAATTTTGAAGTAAGTCTCACTGAGTAATCATTTGATAAGTGAACAGTTTGCCCAGTGAGTGATCTATCAATCTGAGAACAGGGTTTTTTTTCACCCTGAAGAGTAACCTCTTGACTTGAGAAGGGCAGGTAGTTGAGTCAACTTATAATTCAGATAAATAGTTTTTCAGAAAGTTTCTAAATCAAATAATAAACTTATTTACAACTATTTTCCTAGGCAAAATTTTTCCAGAATACTAATATTTACAGCCTTAGTTCCTGATCCTATTAAGCAGTATACTAGCAAGAAGTTTGTTCTCACTCCTGTTCTAAAGATTTTATTTATTTATTAATTTTTAGAGAGAGGGGAAGGGAGGAAGAAAGAGAGGGAGAGACGCATCAATGTGTGGTTGCCTCTCACATGCCCCCACCCGGTGCCCCCCACCCTCAACCCAGGCATGTGCCCTGACTGGGAGTGAAACCAGCAACCTTTTGGTTTGCAGGCTGACACTCAATCCACTGAGCCACACCAGCCAGGGCCTCCTTCCTATTCTAATAACTTTCACACACCAACTATAAAACATGGTCTCATTTACCCTGGCAACCTAGTACGCCTCCTATTTCCAGTTTCCATTTTATTGATGTTACCTATATGTTTTATAAATCTCAGGTTTGAAGTCTGGGCACTATAGCTAATTCCTCTTTCAACACGGCTCTGAAGGGGAGCAGAATTTGCCATCCCAAAAGATGCCTCTTTGTGATAAGGATTATCTTTACCTGGTTATTTTTTAAAAAGAGCAGACACAGAGATGCTCTAAAAACTGAGTAGAAGTTGCCCTTTTGGGGGAGATGTTTGCATTTACAAGGGAATCTCCCTTTGCAAGTGTATTTCCCTCTCCATATCAGGAAGAGAGGGATGACTCAATCTCTAAAAACTCATATTGGTGGAGAAGGTGGGGAAGGCCTGGGACTTGAATCTACATAACAATCTTACCCTTGTTTACTCTGCTTTTCCTGGGAGCCTTCCATAACTGGCTCCCCAACTTCCCAACAACTTTTCTTTGTCTTTCACTGGAGGTGGTATTTAAGGTAATGGCTTAGGCGAGTTTGGGAAAGTTATTCCCTGGGTATTTCTTTTGGATACAGGAAGCATACATGTTATTAAACTTCCATTTGTTTTTCTCCTGTGAACCTGTCTTTTCTTACAGGGGGTGTCAGCCAAGAACCTAGAAGGGTAGAGGTAGCTGCCAATATTCAAACCATCACCCACTGTGTGCTACCTATTGACTTTATGAATGAATCTCTCTGATGAAACTCTGAAAGGTGATGAGATTATCCTAAGAAGGAAGTAGTTGAACAGAGTCCCATAGCCTGAGACCAGAAACAGCCTTAGAGAACATTCATCGAGAGTGAGAAGAAAAATATGAACTAGAGAAGACTACAGAAAGGTAGGAGAAATCAAATATTACCATGTCTCAGAGCCAAGGAATGAGAGATGACTTATTTCTTAGTGGGGTTTTCATAATTGCCATGTATGAGAGGTTTAGGATAATGAGAATTAAAAGGAGATTGCTACAGCCCTCCATTTCAGGGCTCTTTCTCCCATAGACTGAGGGGGAAGGTAGCTTGCTAGGTGAAAGAACAAATATGTAGATTAAACAATGTAACAGGTAATCATTAGCTTGAAGTTTATGGTCATACAATTTCCAGAATTGCAATGTAGAAAGAAAAGGTAGAATTGTAAGTCAAATGTTTGGAGAAAGAGATTTGGAAACTATTAGTAAAACTGGAAGTGAAATTTGCAATGCTGTGAAATGTCTTGTTAAAATCTACAACCAATTAGAAGTTACAGGCCCATATGCATTCGATTTCAGTATGCTGTTAGGGGTGAATAATATTTAGGTTAATAACCAAATATCCCAAGTAAGAAAGAAGAACGAATCATAGTTGAATTGACATGATGAACCCTCACTATCTTTTTGAAGGATTCAAGAGTAAAGGCAATGTATTGCTGCTCTATTCTGCCTTACCCCAGAGGGGAGAACCTGTAGAGACCAGCAAGTCCAATGAGCATCCCTCAATGGCATCAATTCGATTCCTCTCATTGACCCCCAACATTCTGATCACGGATAGTTGGATATTTGGGGAAATGTTGATTCTGGTTTTCCTTTAGCAATGGGTTCTCCACTGTCACAAATAGGCCTAAGCTATTTTGGCAAACCTGTGAATGTCAGGTTCTTCTGCTAAATATTAGAGGCCTCCAGTGACTAGAAAATAAATGGAGGCTACCTGTTTCCAGTCTTGAAGCTTACTACCAGAAGAAAGCAATTCTCAGACCAAATTCCACCAAAAGTATGAATATTTCTTGGCCACCTCTTATAGATAAAATAAATCCTTTTCTCTGTCCTCAAGTCCACCTTGCATGAAAGTCTCAATCAGAAATGAATGCAGTTACATTCTTCCACCCTAAATGGCAGAACGTGGGATCCTTATTACTGTAACAAGTGGTAAGATTTTCAATGAAGAGGTTCAGGGCCAATAAGCTTCAGACATGGAGCATCATGCTTGGGACGCAGACTTTCGGGCTTGCCGATTTCCAACATCTCACTCATATTGGGGGGGTGGCGATCCTCTTGTACTATTCCTAACCAATCACGTATCTGCACACTGCCTGTTTCTCCAATCAAAATTATTTTTAACATTTCTTGTGTGAATTGGCCAACCCTAAGGTGATGGTTTTATTTAAGACACTTCATCTGCTAATTAGCTAGACCCAAAGTGTTACTTCATATAGACACTTCATATGGTAATTACTCACCCCTAGGATTTTAATGAAAATTAACTTTTTTTCCTTTTACCCGTCACACTGCTTATACAGTCCTGAGGTGTTTTAAAAGTAAATTCCTGCTCAGACTCAATAACTCTTAAGGCCCATATATGTATGAACATCAGTAAAGCCCTCCCCACTGCCTGTAACTTGGCTCCCAGAATGTGAGAGAGCCACCTTTCTAGACAACTGGGATGAAGCCAGCTTGACTCTCAGCTCTGCCCTTTCATGTATAATTGACTATTTATGCCCATTGCCCTTACCAGAATTTCAAAATATACTAGCATTATCTCTTTCTCTGAATGATCACAGCACTTCTGGATCTCTTATAAAATCCTTAAGATGCCCTGGCTGGTGTGGTTTAGTGGGCTGAGTGCTGGCCTGCGGACCAAAAGGTTGCGAGTTCGATTCCCAGTCAGGGCACATGCCTGGGTTGCAGGCCAGGTCCCCAGCTGGGAGTGTGTGAGAGAGACAACCCATCACTGTTTCACACATCATGTTTCTCTCCCTCCTTTCGCCTCTCTCTAAAAATAAATAAATAAATAAAATCTTTAAAATCCTTAAGGGAGGGTCCAGTCTGTCTTGATCACTGTTCTATGCATGGCTCCTAGAACAGTTTCTGATGAATGAATGTGTCAATGAATAAACAATTAATGAATTAGCTGATTGATTCTAAGCTATTACTGAATCTCTCTGAGCCTCTGAAATTTCCCTGTGTATAGCAGAGGAATATGAATAGCATCTACTTTATACTACTAATTTGATATCCTTAACCCAAGTGCACTTTACAAAGTGTTACTACATTAATTTTCTTGAAACACTGCTTTATACAACCCTACCACTGACAGTAGTTATGATATTTTTACATAATTTTCTCTTTCTTTGTCTGATTTGCCTGCCCACTGGATCACGAATTTGTCAAAGGTTAAGACTTGAGGTTTTAAATTTAAAATAAATAAATAAACAGTATCCTCAGACCAGGCACTATGAAAAACACATAGAAAGCCTCAATAAACATTTGGCGAATAAATAAATGTGCCTGAATTACTGAAATTGTTAAAAATGAACCTAGCCATAATTGCCCTCAAGTATCTGAGCACCAAATTTAATGTTACACTTCTTTTCAAAGTTTGCCCACTCTGAAGATTTCCACTCTATTATTAAATGTATAACGTTAACAGTTAGCTTTTCATAGAAAATACATTCCTCAGAGTAAGTTAACTGAGCCAGCTGACTTGTGGCTGTGGCCGTGTGTACAAAGGCAAATGAAATGGAAAGTTGCATAATTGCTGTGTCACTTTAGTTAACATTGACAGCCACTCTAGAGCACCCTCACAGTTTACTTTTTATTTAAATAGTACAGATAATTGTCTCAAACCTGAAAAGAATAACCCCAAATTTGTTCCCTTTATGACATAAAACTGATTTGCTATAAAATGGAAAATTAGAACTCATAGAAAGAGACTAGAGCCAGGGTACTAGTTCTGTAGGTGTCAGAAGGCAGTAGTTTTAAAGTACTTTCCCCTATAAAACAGCTACATTGCATAAACCTTGAGGAGAACACTGCTGGGGACTGTAGAGCTTTCAAGGAAGGGCACCAAAAAATTGAAATTTTGATTTCCACTGTAAGCTCATTATTTACAGTTGTACACCAACAATCAAGCTTAACCCCTCTTTAGAAACATTTGTCCTATAAGTAAAAAGATAAAATTACCAAAGCCATGACATTCGCAATTGTTCTGGCATAAATATAAAATAATCAGAGACCTTTTAAATTCCTAATTTAATTTTTAAATATAAAAAATAATTTGAAAAGATACATTTATATTTCCATTTCTAGTGCTTTCAAATTCACATAATTTTCTCTCCATTCTTATCTGCATATTTTTTTTTCCTCAAAAATCTAAAAAAGTGCCCTGGCCAAATGGCTCAGTGGGTTGGAGCATCATCCCCTGCACCAAGGGGTTGTGAGTTCGAGCTCTAGCCAGGGCACATACCTAGGTTACAGGTCTGATCCCTGGTCAGGGCACATATGGGAGGCAATCAATAGCTGTTTCTCTCTGTCTTTCTCAAATCAATAAACATATCCTTGGGTGAGAATTAAAAAAAATCTGAAAATTATTTCAAGGGGTATAATATATTTTATCTTATTTTATATTGATCTTGTATTATTGGTCAGTACCACAATCCATTAAAATTAGTGAACTGGCTTAAAGTATATGCGACAATCAAATGCCATTTGTTAGTAAAAATTGCATTTTGATGGGAGGTTAAGGTTGACCTAGTTGCAGCTGAGCCCTAAATTTAGTGCTAATCTTTCTGGATTCAAAGATAGAATGAGTACTCAGCCAAAAAGAAAAAAAAGAAAAAAGAAAAGACAAGAAAAAAAGAAAGCAAGAAAGCTTGCCATTTGTGAGAATATGAATGGACCTAGAGGGTATTATGCAAAGTGAAGTAAGTCAGACAAAGACAAGTACTGTATGATTTCACTTACATGTGGAATCTTGAAAAACAAAACAAAACAAAACAAAACAAAACAAAGAAATGAAACCGAAACAGATTCATAGGTAAAGAGAACAAACGGATGGTTGCCAGAGGTGCAGGGGCTATGAGGATGGTGAAAAGGGCAAAGGGGAGTGGGAGGTATTAATATCCAGTTACAAGAAACAGAAAGGCATGGGGTTATAGCACAGGGGAAATAGTCAGTACTTTCACAATAACTTTGTATGGTGACAGATGGTTATGAGACTTATTGTGGTGATCACATTTTAAGGAATTTAAATACCAATCACTATGTTATATTCCTGAAACTAACATAATATTGTAATGTCAACTATATTTTAATTAAAAAGAAAAAGAAAAAAGTTTGAAAGGAAAATTAGTTATCTGTGAATACCGAACTTTACTTTGAAATGATAAAGTTACTGCAATTTGGAAAAAAAGATAAAATGAGAAACACCATGGGGTTATATGGTTCTCATTTTCTGTACATCAAACCAAAAGTATTTCTTTGCAAAGATAAATGTTACTGGCATTAAATGATTACATGAATATTTGAGGAACATGACATAGATACAGAGGAATATGACAGGCAGTGTCCTCCACTTTGATTTGATAGAAGGTACAGAAACATTTTCCACGGGGCCATTTCTTGTACAGTCTCAAAAATAAAATGTAAGATCAGACAGAAAATTGTGATACAGTAAAGCTGTCGTTGCTAGAAAAAATTTGGAATTTAAAATCTATCAGGTGAATCTCAAGTCCCGCTGCAACATTGCTGCCTAGTCCCTGCAGTCTCACAAATACGCCTTTCCGCCTCTTCAGCCAGGCCAGACTAGTCAAGATGACAAGGATAACTTCTTTCAAGTTCTCCTTATCAGATGCTTTTTTTCTTGAAACACATGAAATAAATTTAACCTGGAATGGAAGTGAGCTACTGGAGTAGAATATTTTTTTAAGATTTTATTTATTCTATTTTTTAGAGAGAGGGGAAGGGAGAGAGAAAGAGAAGGAGAGAAACATCAGTGTGTGGCTGCCTCTCGCGTGCCCCCTCCCAGGGACCTGGCCTGCAACCCAGGCATGATTCCCCTGACTGGGGAATTGAACCAGTGACCCTTTGGTTCACAGGCTGACACTCAATCTACTGAGCTACACCAGCTGGGGAACTACTGGGGTAGAATTCGAAACAAGAAATGTTTCAGACAGTCTTGGTGGAGATATACCACGTTGTCTCTAAAAAAAGCAAATGCCACACAGACATGAAAATTATGTCTTAAAGACTTCTGGCCTCCATCCTGCAAGTAAGGAGCTTAGAAATCTTCACTCCATCCTAACAACAAGTAAAAAGCTAAACAACAGCAATAAAAAAATGAAAAGCTCTGTTTAGATCTATCAGAGAAGTAAAGTCACAAGTCAAATTAAGGTCCCCCAAACCGAAGAAACAGCCAGGTGGTTAGAGAGAAGCACAACTTAATGCGGCAGAAACCCATGAGCAGAAACCCCTCTGGGAATCACTGGGGGTAGGGAAACCTCAACTGTAATTGAATTGCTGGAAGCTCAATGTGGACAAGCCTGAGAAATTAAAAAAAAAAAAAAAAGTCCAGAAGAACCCAGTCATAGAGGGGTCCTCAAACTTCTGTGGGTTTTTATTTCCAGGAGCCCCACGAGGTCCTCGGAGTGAATACCAGAGAAAAATCATCTCACTCTCCAGGCAGAGGGAGTAGAAAAGGAACCATTTAAAAATATGCCCGAGCATTCTATTCCCTTAACAAGGCCTGCTCTCAGGAGAAACTATTTTAGCAGAGCCTAACCGACCTTGGAGAGGAGAAGTATCCAGTAACAGGTCCCTCTTGCCTTCTACATAGGGAAAGAGAAATGCACAACTCCAGCTCTTCCAGTCATCCTGTCACAACTAAGCAGGAGACAAGGGAGAAATACCTGGCGGGAGAGGGGGAGGGTGGTGGAGGAGCTCTGGTGAATGTCACAGCCCAGGGACACAGACTCACCAAAAGGTTCAGACCCTATCACAAGACTATGGGATGCTTCACCTCCCCCATCTTACCATTATGTCACTAAAGGTCTATTTACTATAGCTCCTTTTACCCAATATATCATGTTCACCCATTAACAAAAAATCGCAAGCATACTTAAAAGGCAAAAACACAGTTTGAAGAGACCGAACAATTATCAGAACCCGAGTCAGATATGGAAGGAATGTTGGAATTATCAGACCAAGAATTATAAAAAGACCGTTATTAATGTGCTAAGGGCTTTAATGCAAAATCTGTATGACATGCAAGAACAGATAGATAATGTTAACATAAAGATAGAAATTCCAAGAAAAAATAAAAATGAATGCTAGAGATCAAGAACACCAAAACAAAAATGAAGATGGCTTTCACAGGCTCATTAGTGAACTGGGCACAATTCAGGAAAGAATCTCTGAGCTTGAGGATATGATAATAGAAACTTCCAAAATTGAAAAACAAAGAAAAAAGGCCCCAGCTGGTGTAGCTCAGTGGATTGAAGGTCGGCCTGCGAAACAAGGGGTCACTGGTTCGATTGCCCAGTCAGAGCGCATGCCTCCTCTATCTAAAAATAAAATAAATAAAATATTTTAAAAAAACAAAAGAAAAACAAAGAAAAAAATGAAAAAATACAGACAAATCTGAGAACTGTGAGACAGCTACAATAGGTGTAACATAAGAGTAATAGGAATATAGGAA